>JAJQKJ010000994.1:0-179035 GCA_029574335.1 Rana kukunoris
CCCTAACCCTAAACCCTAACAGCATTCGTTACCCTAACCCTATCTGCAACCTTAACCCTAGCCCTAACTGTAACTCTAACCCTGTCTGTAACTTACAGATAGCGTTAGAGTTAGGGTTAGGGTTACAGATAGGGTTAGGGTTACAGACAGGGTTAGGGTTATGGTTATCTGTAACCCTTACCCTAAACCTGTCTGTAACCATAACCCTATCTGTAACCCTAATCCTAACACTGTCTGTAACCCTAACCCTATCTGTAACCCTAACCCTATCTGTAACCCTAACCCTGTCTGTAACCCTAACCCTAACCTTGTCTGTAACCCTAACCATAACCCTAACTCTGTCTGTAACCCTAACCCTATTTGTAACCCTAACTCTAACCCTATCTGTAAGTTACAGACAGGGTTAGGGTTACAGTTAGGGTTAGGGTTAACTTTACAGATAGGGTTAGGGTTACAGAGAGGGTTAGGGTTACAGACAGTGTTAGGGTTAGGGTTACAGATTGGGTTAGGGTTACAGATATGGTTAGGGTTACAGACAGTGTTAGGATTAGGGTTACAGATAGGGTTAGGGTTATGGGTAAGGTTACAGATAGGGTTAGGGTTACAGACAGGGTTAGGGTTACAGATAGGGTTAGGGTTAGTTTTACAGACAGGGTTAGGGTTACAGATAGGGTTAGGGTTAGGTTTACACACAAGGTTAGGGTTACAGACAGGGTTAGGGTTACAGATAGGGTTAGGGTTAGGTTTACACACAAGGTTAGGGTTACAGACAGGGTTCGGTTACAGTTAGGGTTAGGGTTACAGATAGTGTTATTGTTACAGATCGGGTTAAGGCTTAGGGTTACAGACAGGGTTAGGGTTACAGATATGGTTAGGGTTACAGATAGGGTTAGGGTTACAGAGAGGGTTAGGGTTACAGATAGGGTTAAGGTTAGGGTTACAGATAGGGTTACGGTTACAGACAGGGTTAGGGTTAGGGTTACAGAGAGGGTTAGGTTTACAGATAGGGTTAGGTTTACAGACAGGGTTAGGTTTACAGATAGGGTTAGGGTTAAAGACAGGGTTAGGGTTACAAATAGGGATAGGGTTAGGTTTACACACAGGGTTAGGGTTATAGACAGGGTTAGAGATAGGGTTATGGTTACAGTTAGGGTTATGGTTAGAGATAGTGTTAGGATTACAGATCGGGTTAGGCTTAAGGTTACAGACAGGGTTAGGGTTACAGATAGAGTTAGGGTTAGGTTTACACATAGGGTTAGGGTTACAGATAGGGTTTCAGACAGGGTTAGGGTTATGGTTAGGGTTACAGATAGGGTTAGGGTAAGGGTTACAGACAAGGTTAGGGTTACAGATAAGGTTAGGGTTATGTTTACAGATAGGGTTAGGGTTACATTTACAGATAGGGTAAAGGTTACAGATAGGGTTACAGACAGGGTTAGGGTTATGGTTAGGGTTACAGATAGGGTTAGGGTTAGGGTTACAGACAGGGTTAGGGTTACAGATAAGGTTAGGGTTATGTTTACAGATAGGGTTAGGGTTACATTTACAGATAGGGTTAGGGTTACAGACAGGGTTAGGGTTACAGATAGGGTTAGGGTTAGGAATACAGATAGAGTTAGGGTTACAGATAGGGTTAGGATTAAGGTTACAGATAGGGTTAGGGTTATGGTTACAGCCAAGGTTAGGGTTACAGATAGGGTTAGGGTTAGGGTTACAGATAGGGTTAGGGTTACAGATAGGGTTAGGGTTAGGGTTACAGATAGGGTTAGGTTTACAGACAGGGTTAGGGTTACAGACAGGGTTACAGATAGTCTTAGGGTTATAGACAGGGTTAGGGTTACAGATAGGGTTAGGGTTAGGAATACAGATAGGGTTAGGGTTACAGATAGGGTTAGGGTTACAGATAGGGTTAGGGTTACAGACATTGTTAGGATTAGGGTTAGGGTTAGGGTTAGGAATACAGATAGGGTTAGGGTTACAGATAAGGTTAGGTTTACAGATAGGGTTAGGGTTACAGACAGGGTTGGGGTTTTGGTTAGGGTTACAGACAAGGTTAGGGTTACAGATAGGGTTAGGGTTACAGACAGGGTTAGGGTTACAGATAGGGTTAGGGTTACAGACCGGGTTAGGTTTACAGATAGGGTTAGGGTTACAGAAAGGTTAGGATTAAGGTTACAGATAGGGTTACTGACAGGGTTAGGGTTATGGTTACAGACAAGATTAGGGTTACAGATAGGGTTAGGGTTACATACAGGATAGGGTTACAGATAGGGTTAGGGTTACAGACAGGGTTAGGGTTACAGATAGGGTTAGGGTTACAGACAGGGTTAGGGTTATAGATAATGTTAGGGTTAGGAATACAGATAGGTTTAGGTTTACAGATAGGGTTAGGGTTACAGACAGGGTTAGGGTTACAGATAGGGTTAGGGTTACAGACAGGGTTAGGTTTACAGATAGGGTTAGGGTTACGGTTACAGATAGTGTTATGGTTAGGGTTACAGAAAGGGTTAGGGTTACAGATAGGGTTAGGGTTACAGACAGGGTTAGGGTTACAGATAGGGTTAAGGTTAGGGTTACAGACAGGGTTGGGGTTACAGATGGGGTTAGGGTTACAGATAGGGTTAGGGTTAGGAATACAGATAGGGTTAGGTTTACAGATAGGGTTAGGGTTACAGACAGGGTTAGAATTAGGGTTACAGATAGGGTTAGGGTTACAGACAAGGTTAGGGTTAAAGATAGGGTTAGGGTTACAGACAGGGTTAGGGTTGCAGATAGGGTTAGGGTTAGGGTTAGGAATACAGATAGGGTTAGGGTTACAGACAGTGTTTGGATTAGGGTTACAGATAGGGTTAGGGTTACCAGAGAGGCTAGGGTTACAGAATAGGGTTAGGGGTTACAGATAGGGTTAGGGTTACAGATAGGGTTAGGGTTAGGTTTACAGATAGGGTTAGGGTTACAGACAGGGTTAGGGTTACAGACAGGGTTAGGGTTATGGTTAGGGTTACAGACAAGGTTAGGGTTACAGATAGGGTTAGGGTTACAGACAGGGTTAGGGTTACAGATAGGGTTAGGGTTACAGACAGGGTTAGGGTTACAGATAGGGTTAGGGATAAAGATAGGGTTAGGGTTACAAACAGGGTTAGGATTAAGGTTACAGATAGGGTTAGAGACAGGGTTAGGGTTATGGTTACAGACAAGGTTAGGGTTACAGCTAGGGTTAGAATTACAGACAGTGTTTGGATTAGGGTTACAGATAGGGTTAGGGTTACAGTCAGGGTTAGGGTTACAGTGAGGGTTAGGGTTACAGATAGGGTTAGGGTTACAGACAGGGTTAGGGTTAGGGATAAAGATAGGGTTAGGGTTATAGACAGGGTTAGGATTAAGGTTACAGATAGATTTACAGACAGGGTTAGGGTTACATACAGGTTAGGGTTACAGATAGGGTTACAGACAGGGTTAGGGTTACAGATAGGGTTAGGGTTAGGCTTAGGAATACAGATAGGGTTAGGTTTACAGATAGGGTTAGGGTTACATACAGGGTTAGGATTAGGGTTACAGACAGGGTTAGAATTACAGAAAGGGTTAGGGTTACGGTTACAGATAGTGTTATGGTTAGGGTTACAGACAGGGTTAGGGTTACAGATAGGGTTAGGGTTACAGACAGGGTTAGGGTTACAGATAGGGTTAGGGTTAGGGTTACAGACAGGGTTAGGGTTACAGATAGGGTTAGGTTACAGACAGGGTTAGGGTTACAGATAGGGTTAGGGATACAGATAGGGTTAGGGTTACAGACAGGGTTAGGATTAGGGTTACAGATAGGGTTAGGGTTACAGACAGGGTTAGGGATACAGATAGGGTTAGGGTTACAGACAGGGTTAGGGTTACGGTTACAGATAGTGTTATGGTCAGGGTTAGGGTTACAGACAGGGTTAGGGTAACAGATAGGGTTAGGTTACAGATAGGGTTAGGTTACAGACAGGGTTAGGGTTACAGACAGGGTTAGGGTTACAGATAGGGTTAGGGTTACAGACAGGGTTAGGGTTACAGATAGGGTTAGGGTTACAGACAGAGTTAGGGTTACAGATAGGGTTAGGGTTACAGACAGGGTTAGGGTTACAGATAGGGTTAGGGTTAGGGTTGGGAATACAGATAGGGTTAGGTTTACAGAGAGGGTTAGGGTTACAGATAGGGTTAGGGTTACAGACATGGTTAGGGTTACACATAGGGTTAGCGGTACAGATTGGGTTAGGGTTAGGTTTACAGATAGGGTTAGGGTTACATACAGGGTTAGGATTAGGGTTACAGACAGGGTTAGGTTTACAGATAGGGTTAGGGATACAGTTACAGATAGTGTTATGGTTAGGGTTACAGAAAGGGTTAGGGTTACAGATAGGGTTAGGGTTACAGACAGGGTTAGGGTTACAGATAGGGTTAGGGTTACAAATAGGGTTAGGGTTAGGGTTAGGGTTAGGGTTAGGAATACAGCTAGGGTTAGGTTTACAGATAGGGTTAGGGTTACATACAGGGTTAGGATTAGGGTTACAGACATTGTTAGGGTTACAGATAGGGTTAGGGTTACAGACAGGGTTAGGGTTACAGAAAGGGTTAAAGTTAGGGTTACAGACAGGGTTAGGTTTACAGATAGGGTTAGGGTTACAGATAGGGTTAGGGTTAGGAATACAGATAGGGTTAGGTTTACAGATAGGGTTAGGGTTACAGACAGGGTTAGAATTAGGGTTACAGATAGGGTTACAGATAGGGTTAGGGTTACAGACAAGGTTAGGGTTAAAGATAGGGTTAGGGTTACAGACAGGGTTAGGGTTGCAGATAGGGTTAGGGTTAGGGTTAGGAATACAGATAGGGTTAGGGTTACAGACAGTGTTTGGATTAGGGTTACATATAGGGTTAGGGTTACAGAGAGGGATAGGGTTACAGATATGGTTAGGGTTACAGACAGGGTTAGGGTTACAGATAGGGTTAGGGTTACAGATAGGGTTAGGGTTAGGTTTACAGATAGGGTTAGGGTTACAGACAGGGTTAGGGTTAATGACAGGGTTAGGGTTATGGTTAGGGTTACAGACAAGGTTAGGGTTACAGATAGTGTTATGGTTAGAGTTACAGACAGGGTTAGGGTTACAGAAAGGGTTAGGGTTACAGACAGGGTTAGGGTTACAGATAGGGTTAGGGATAAAGATAGGGTTAGGGTTACAGACAGGGTTAGGATTAAGGTTACAGATAGGGTTACAGACAGGGTTAGGGTTATGGTTACAGGCAAGGTTAGGGTTACAGCTAGGGTTAGAATTACAGACAGTGTTAGGATTAGGGTTACAGATAAGGTTAGGGTTACAGTCAGGGTTAGGGTTACAGAGAGGGTTAGGGTTACAGATAGGGTTAGGGTTACAGACAGGGTTAGGGTTACAGATAGGGTTAGGGATAAAGATAGGGTTAGGATTAAGGTTACAGATAGGGTTACAGACAGGGTTAGGGTTACAGATAGGGTTAGGGTTACAGACAGGGTTAGGGTTACAGATAGGGTTAGGGTTAGGCTTAGGAATACAGATAGGGTTAGGTTTACAGATAGGGTTAGGGTTACATACAGGGTTAGGATTAGGGTTGCAGACAGGGTTAGAATTACAGAAAGGGTTAGGGTTACGGTTACAGATAGTGTTATGGTTAGGGTTACAGACAGGGTTAGGGTTACAGATAGGGTTAGGTTTACAGTCAGGGTTAGGGTTACAGAGAGGGTTAGGGTTACAGATAGGGTTAGGGTTACAGACAGGGTTAGGGTTACAGATAGGGTTAGGGTTAGGGATAAAGATAGGGTTAGGGTTACAGACAGGGTTAGGATTAAGGTTACAGATAGGGTTACAGACAGGGTTAGGGTTACATACAGGTTAGGGTTACAGATAGGGTTACAGATAGGGTTAGGGTTACAGACAGGGTTAGGGTTACAGATAGGGTTAGGGTTAGGCTTAGGAATACAGATAGGGTTAGGTTTACAGATAGGGTTAGGGTTACATACAGGGTTAGGATTAGGGTTACAGACAGGGTTAGAATTACAGAAAGGGTTAGGGTTACGGTTACAGATAGTGTTATGGTTAGGGTTACAGACAGGGTTAGGGTTACAGATAGGGTTAGGGTTACAGACAGGGTTAGGGTTACAGATAGGGTTAGGGTTAGGGTTACAGACAGGGTTAGGGTTACAGATAGGGTTAGGTTACAGACAGGGTTAGGGTTACAGACAGGGTTAGGGTTACGGTTACAGATAGTGTTATGGTTATAGTTACAGACAGGGTTAGGGTTACAGATAGGGTTAGGGTTACAGACAGGGTTAGGGTTACAGATAGGGTTAGGCTTAGGGTTACAGACAGGGTTAGGGTTACAGATAGGGTTAGGGTTACAGACAGGGTTAGGGTTACAGATAGGGTTATGGTTAGGGTTAGGAATACAGATAGGGTTAGGTTTACAGAGAGGGTTAGGGTTACAGATAGGGTTAGGGTTACAGACAGGGTTAGGGTTACACATAGGGTTAGGGGTACAGATTCGGTTAGGGTTAGGTTTACAGATAGGGTTAGGGTTACATACAGGGTTAGGATTACAGATAGGATTAAGGTTAGGGTTACAGACAGGGTTAGGGTTACAGATAGGGTTAGGGTTACAGATAGGGTTAGGGTTAGGGTTAGGAATACAGATAGGGTTAGGTTTACAGATAGGGTTAGGGTTAGGGTTATAGACAGGGTTAGGATTAGGGTTACAGATAGGGTTAGGGTTACAGACAGGGTGAGGCTTATGGTTAAGGTTACAGTCAAGGTTAGGGTTAAAGATAGGGTTAGGAATACAGATAGGGTTAGGGTTACAGACAGGGTTAGGGTTACAGAGAGGGTTAGGGTTACAGATAGGGTTAGGGTTACAGATAGGGTTAGGGTTACAGACAGGGTTAGGGTTACAGATAGGGTTAGGGTTACAGATAGGGTTAGGGTTACAGACAGGGTTAGGGTTATGGTTAGGGTTACAGACAAGGTTAGGGTTACAGATAGGGTTAGGGTTACAGATAGGGTTAGGGTTAGAGATAAAGATATGGTTAGGGTTACAGATAGGGTTAGGGTTACAGAGAGGGTTAGGGTTATAGATAGGGTTAGGGTTAGGAATACAGCTAGGGTTAGGTTTACAGATAGGGTTAGGGTTACAGATAGGGTTAAGGTTAGGGTTACAGACCGGGTTAGGGTTAAAGATAGGGTTAGGGTTACAGAGAGGGTTAGGGTTACAGATAGGGTTAGAGTTAGGGTTACAGATAGGGTTAGGTTTACAGATAGGGTTAGGGTTACAGACAGGGTTAGGGTTACAGACAGGGTTAGGGTTATGGTTAGGGTTACAGACAAGGTTAGGGTTAGGGTTACAGACAGGGTTAGGGTTACAGACAGGTTTAGGGTTAGGTTTACAGATAGGGTTAGGGTTACAGACAGGGTTAGGGTTACAGACAGGGTTATGCTTAAAGATAGGGTTAGGGTTACAGACAGGGTTAGGGTTACAGATAGGGTTAGGGTTAGGGTTACAGACAGGGTTAGGGTTACAGATAGGGTTAGGTTACAGACAGGGTTAGGGTTACAGACAGGGTTAGGGTTACGGTTACAGATAGTGTTATGGTTAGAGTTACAGACAGGGTTAGGGTTACAGATAGGGTTAGGGTTACAGACAGGGTTAGGGTTACAGATAGGGTTAGGCTTAGGGTTACAGACAGGGTTAGGGTTACAGATAGGGTTAGGGTTACAGACAGGGTCAGGGTTACAGATAGGGTTATGGTTAGGGTTAGGAATACAGATAGGGTTAGGTTTACAGAGAGGGTTAGGGTTACAGATAGGGTTAGGGTTACAGACAGGGTTAGGGTTACACATAGGGTTAGGGGTACAGATTGGGTTAGGGTTAGGTTTACAGATAGGGTTAGGGTTACATACAGGGTTAGGATTACAGATAGGATTAAGGTTAGGGTTACAGACAGGGTTAGGGTTACAGATAGGGTTAGGGTTACAGATAGGGTTAGGGTTAGGGTTAGGAATACAGATAGGGTTAGGTTTACAGATAGGGTTAGGGTTAGGGTTATAGACAGGGTTAGGATTAGGGTTACAGATAGGGTTAGGGTTACAGACAGGGTGAGGCTTATGGTTAAGGTTACAGTCAAGGTTAGGGTTAAAGATAGGGTTAGGAATACAGATAGGGTTAGGGTTACAGACAGGGTTAGGGTTACAGAGAGGGTTAGGGTTACAGATAGGGTTAGGGTTACAGATAGGGTTAGGGTTACAGACAGGGTTAGGGTTACAGATAGGGTTAGGGTTACAGATAGGGTTAGGGTTACAGACAGGGTTAGGGTTATGGTTAGGGTTACAGACAAGGTTAGGGTTACAGATAGGGTTAGGGTTACAGATAGGGTTAGGGTTATAGATAGGGTTAGGGTTAGGAATACAGCTAGGGTTAGGTTTACAGATAGGGTTAGGGTTACAGATAGGGTTAAGGTTAGGGTTACAGACCGGGTTAGGGTTAAAGATAGGGTTAGGGTTACAGAGAGGGTTAGGGTTACAGATAGGGTTAGAGTTAGGGTTACAGATAGGGTTAGGGTTAGGTTTACAGATAGGGTTAGGGTTACAGACAGGGTTAGGGTTACAGACAGGGTTAGGGTTATGGTTAGGGTTACAGACAAGGTTAGGGTTAGGGTTACAGACAGGTTTAGGGTTACAGATAGGGTTAGGGTTACAGACAGGGTTAGGCTTACAGATAGGGTTAGGGATAAAGATAAGGTTAGGGTTACAGATAGGGTTAGGGTTACAGACAGGGTTAGGATTAAGGTTACAGATAGGGTTACAGACAGGGTTATGGTTACAGACAAGGTTAGGGTTACAGCTAGGGTTAGGGTTACAGACAGTGTTAGGATTAGGGTTACATATAGGGTTAGGGTTACAGTCAGGGTTAGGGTTACAGAGAGGGTTAGGGTTACAGACAGGGTTAGGGTTACAGGCAGGGTTAGGGTTATGGTTAGGGTTACAGACAAGGTTAGGGTTACAGACAGGGTTAGGGTTACAGATAGGGTTAGGGATAAAGATAGGGTTAGGGTTACAGATAGGGTTAGGGATAAAGATAGGGTTAGGGTTACAGATAGGGTTAGGGTTACAGACAGGGTTAGGATTAAGGTTACAGATAGGGTTACAGACTGGATTAGGGCTATGGTTACAGACAAGGTTAGGGTTACAGATAGGGTTAGGGTTACAGACAGGGTTAGGGTTACAGGCAGGGTTAGGGTTATGGTTAGGGTTACAGACAAGGTTAGGGTTACAGACAGGGTTAGGGTTACAGATAGGGTTAGGGATAAAGATAGGGTTAGGGTTACAGATAGGGTTAGGGTTACAGACAGGGTTAGGATTAAGGTTACAGATAGGGTTACAGACTGGATTAGGGCTATGGTTACAGACAAGGTTAGGGTTACAGATAGGGTTAGGGTTACAGACAGGGTTAGGGTTACAGATAGGGTTAGGGTTAGGGTTACAGACAGGGTTAGGGTTACAGACAGGGTTAGGGTTACAGACAGGGTTATGGTTACAGATAGGGTTAGGGTTACAGACAGGGTTAGGGTTACAGATAGGGTTAGGGTTACAGACAGGGTTAGGGTTACAGATAGGGTTAGGGTTACAGATAGGGATGAGCTTCACGTTCGATTCGAACACATGTTTGCATCGAACATTGCCGATTCGATCGTTCATCGAAAACTAACAAAACTCGAATGACACGCAACGACCCATAATTCACTGCAGTGTTGCGCGCTGATGATTGGCCAAGCATGCACCATGACCCTGCATGCTTGGCCAATCACAGTGCCCAAAAAACGAAGAGACCTAATTGGCCAAAGCCTGGATGCTTTGGCCAATTAGGGCTCAGAGCTTTAGCACACGCCCCTCACTATAAAAGGTCGCCTCCCGGGCGGCCTCTTGTAGTGTGTTCCGGCTTGCCTTACAGTTAGACAGACAGTGAGTTAGAGAGAGAGAGATAGAGACACAGTGTCTTTTCAGATAGACAGATAGATAGAGAGTAGGAAGGCTAGTAGTCAGTATAGTTGATTTTACAGTATGTAGAGAATATATATACATCCTTAGGAGTTGTACATATATTTATACACTGTATAGCTTAGCTAGATCTGCTATTAGTTTTTGTTAGGCAGGAGATTGTGCTGTGCTATACGTTTGCTGTGTCTTTGCCCATAAAGACAGGCGATCATACTGCACGTTGCACGTTTGCTGTGTCTTTGCCCATAAAGACAGGCGATCATACTGCACATTGCACGTTTACTGTTTACTGTACTGTCACCTCTTGTGACACATTATTCATGCCGCCGATTCCTTCCCGACCGGATTAAACTGAGGGAATATAATATTCTGTGAAGGACCTTCAGAGGGCGTCATACAAAATTCAGCCACCAGATGGCAGTATTATTATCTCATATATATAGATAACGTAGAAATAAGAAGTGCTACCACATTCATCCACAAGGCGGCGACAGAGTAACAGTAAAATCCTCTGTATAGAAAATCAATGTGAGCGTTACCAGAATCAGCCACCAGATGGCAGCACATTGTTTATATGAGATAAAGCGCATGTCCAGTCCGCCGCCATTTTATTGTAGAGAATTGCGGAGGTCTTCAAGAAAATGGCAGCTTGGCGGACTTTTCTTTTTAGTGTTACTGCGCATGACCAGAGCAGCAGCCAGTTGGGCGAGCAGTAAATATTTCGGTCTCCAGTAATATGGCGGCCGGCCCCGCTGTTCATTAGACTCATAGGGCCAGATTCATGAAGAGTTAGGCTGGAGTATCCAGTGATCCGCCAGCCTAACTGTCACTTTAAGCCGGCGTCTCTGTAACCAGAAAACAAGAAACGCCGGGTTGGAGTTCCGATGCGATCGGCGTAATTGAATTTCGCCATCGCATCGTTACTTCAACTTAAAAATGGCGCCGGGGGCGTTCCCGCCGATTAACGCTGAAAAAATATGTTAATCAGCGGGAGTCGGAAATTCACGATCGTTTTCGGGCGCGACGCAGTGACTTTACGACGTTTCCGGAAGCGATACGCGACGTAAAGATAAAGCAGCCCCCTAGTGGAATATCCTATGTTAAGTATAGCCGTCGTCTTCGCGTCGGAAAAAAAACAAATCGCGTCATTTGCGTAAAACATTCATGAATGGGGATTTGACGTCATTGACGTTCACTGACAGAACTTGGAGCATGCGCACTGGGATGCATTGACCCTCAATGCATGCGCAGTACGTTCGCCGCGGGATCGCGCTTAGTTTGAATACTACACGCCCCGTACCCGCCCAATTTGAATTCCGCCGGCTCATTTGCGATACGCTGCCGCAACTTTAGGAGCAAGTGCTTCATGAATGACAGCACTTGCTCCTAAAATTTCGCCAGCGTAACGTAAATGAGATGCGTTACTCCAGAGCAAAGATGCGCCCATCTACCTGAATCTGGCCCATAGGGTTAGTTTTCCATATTGGACTCGTTTTTCAGAAGTTAGATGTAGCGCCAATCACTGTGAGGTGACCAAGTCCATGATAGGGTGCCGTGTTTTACCAGTGTACCAGGCTCCGCCCCCCATTATTCTTATTGGTCAGTTTATAATGTCTCTTAGATTTGGAGCCGGTGACGTCATTTTGTTACAGAGAAAATTCCCCGCATGGAGATTACGTCACATAATGACTCCGGAGCTACGAGAAGCGCCTAAGAGTGTAACGGAATTGACGTCCAATAGCCGCCATCTTGGTACACCCCGCACCCCTTCATAGTAAGGATACACTGAGAAGGGGGAGAGCGGACATCTTGGTATACCCACCGGAGTTCTGCATTTTACACTTATTTTTGCCGGTGACTTGTCATACTCTGCTCCCTATAACAGAATACTGCGGAAGTGATGTGGCGGCAAACTGCGCATGCGCGATGCGTTCCAATGAATTTACGACAGTACACACCAGCAAAACCTTGTTCGGCATACAGGCTCTTTCCCTAACATCCCCGTGGATTGGAGGATGTTAAAAAAAAGAGCCAGGAGGCCGACTGGCCACTTTCCCCTAAGTCCACGTCGCCCTGAATGACGGCTTCGCTGGTGTGTACTGTCGTAAATCCATTGGAAAGCATCACAATTGCGTTTGGAACGCATCGCCAGTGTTGCTCATCTTACTTTAAAAAATTAAATTACAGTTACAAATGACTTCTCCGAAAAAGTAATTGCGTTAGTGACTCAGTTACTACATTGAAAAAGTAATTAGTTACTCAGCAAAGTAACTGACTTTTTTTGTTATATTCTACAATGCTTTGTTGAGAAGCAGATGACGGGCGCTTGCCAGGGAGCAGAGATTTACTCCGTCCCCCCATGTATATCCCAGCCTAGGTGCCTCCGTCCCACCATGTATATCCCAGCCTAGGTGCATCCGTCCCCCCATGTATATCCCAGCCTAGGTGCCTCCGTCCCACCATGTATATCCCAGCCTAGGTGCATCCGTCCCCCCATGTATATCCCAGCCTAGGTGCCTCCGTCCCCCCCATGTATATCCCAGCCTAGGTGCCTCCGTCCCCCCATGTATATCCCAGCCTAGGTGCCTCTGTCCCCCCATGTATATCCCAGCCTAGGTGCCTCCGTCCCCCCATGTATATCCCAGCCTAGGTGCCTCCGTCCCCCCATGTATATCCCAGCCTAGGTGCCTCCGTCCCACCATGTATATCCCAGCCTAGGTGCCTCCGTCCCCCCGTGTATATCCCAGCCTAGGTGCCTCTGTCCCCCCATGTATATCCCAGGTGCCTCCGTCCCCCCAGTATATCCCAGTGGTGCCTCCGTCCCACCATGTATATCCCAGCCTAGGTGCCTCCGTCCCACCATGTATATCCCAGCCTAGGTGCCTCTGTCCCCCCATGTATATCCCAGCCTAGGTGCCTCCGTCCCCCCATGTATATCCCAGCCTAGGTGCCTCCGTCCCACCATGTATATCCCAGCCTAGGTGCATCCGTCCCACCATGTATATCCCAGCCTAGGTGCCTCCGTCCCCCCATGTATATCCCAGCCTAGGTGCCTCCGTCCCCCCCATGTATATCCCAGCCTAGGTGCCTCCGTCCCTCCCATGTATATCCCAGCCTAGGTGCCTCCGTCCCTCCCATGTATATCCCAGCCTAGGTGCCTCCGTCCCCCCGTGTATATCCCAGCCTAGGTGCCTCCGTCCCCCCATGTATATCCCAGCCTAGGTGCCTCCGTCCCCCGTGTATATCCCAGCCTAGGTGCCTCCGTCCCCCGTGTATATCCCAGCCTAGGTGCCTCCGTCCCCCCCATGTATATCCCAGCCTAGGTGCATCCGTCCCACCATGTATATCCCAGCCTAGGTGCATCCGTCCCCCCATGTATATCCCAGCCTAGGTGCATCCGTCCCCCCATGTATATCCCAGCCTAGGTGCCTCCGTCCCCCCATGTATATCCCAGCCTAGGTGCATCCGTCCCACCATGTATATCCCAGCCTAGGTGCATCCGTCCCCCCATGTATATCCCAGCCTAGGTGCATCCGTCCCCCCATGTATATCCCAGCCTAGGTGCCTCCGTCCCACCATGTATATCCCAGCCTAGGTGCCTCCGTCCCCCCATGTATATCCCAGCCTAGGTGCCTCCGTCCCCCATGTATATCCCAGCCTAGTGCCTCCGTCCCCCCATGTATATCCCAGCCTAGGTGCCTCCGTCCCACCATGTATATCCCAGCCTAGGTGCCTCCGTGCCCCCATGTATATCCCAATGCCTAGGTGCCTCCGTCCCCCATGTATATCCCAGCCTAGGTGCCTCCGTCCCACCATGTATATCCCAGCCTAGGTGCATCCGTCCCCCATGTATATCCCAGCCTAGGTGCCTCCGTCCCCCCCATGTATATCCCAGCCTAGGTGCCTCCGTCCCCCCATGTATATAAAAAATCCCAGCCTAGGTGCCTCCGTCCCACCATGTATATGAAGTGGGGATCCCAGCCTAGGTGCCTCCGGGCCAAAATCCCTGTTAAATGAAGTCCCTGTATATTATATGAATTATCCCAGCCTAGGTGCCTCTGTGGGGAAGAAGGCCCCCCATGTATAATCCCAGCCTAGGTGCCTCCGTCCCACCATGTATAATCAAGTGGGGAATAAGGAAAATTGGTGTTAATCCAGCCTAGGTGCCTCCGCCCACCATGTATATCCCAGCCTAGGTGCCTCTGTCCCCCCCCCATGTATATCCCAGTGGGAGCCTAGGTGCCTCCGTCCCCCCCATGTATATCCCAGCCTAGGTGCCTCCGTCCCACCATGTATATCCCAGCCGGTGCCTCCGTCCCAGGTGCCTCCGTCCCCCCCATGTATATCCGTCCCCGTCCCCCCATGTATATCCATGTGCCTCCGTCCCATATCCCAGCCTAGTCCCACCATGTATATCCCAGCCTAGCCTCCGTCCCCCCATGTATATCCCAGCCTAGGTGCCTCCGTCCCCCCCATGTATATCCCAGCCTAGTGCCTCCGTCCCTCCCCATGTATATCCCAGCCTAGGTGCCTCCGTCCCTCCCATGTATATCCCAGCCTAGGTGCCTCCGTCCCCCCGTGTATATCCCAGCCTAGGTGCCTCCCGTCCCCCCATGTATATCCCAGCCTAGTGCCTCCGTCCCCCGTGTATATCCCAGCCTAGGTGCCTCCGTCCCCCGTGTATATCCCAGCCTAGGTGCCTCCGTCCCCCCCATGTATATCCCAGCCTAGGTGCATCCGTCCCACCATGTATATCCCAGCCTAGTGCATCCGTCCCCCCATGTATATCCCAGCCTAGGTGCATCCGTCCCCCCATGTATATCCCCAGCCTAGGTGCCTCCGTCCCCCCATGTATATCCCAGCCTAGGTGCCTCCGTCCCCCCATGTATATCCCAGCCTAGGTGCATCCGTCCCACCATGTATATCCCAGCCTAGGTGCATCCGTCCCCCCATGTATATCCCAGCCTAGGTGCATCCGTCCCCCCATGTATATCCCAGCCTAGGTACATCCGTCCCCCCATGTATATCCCAGCCTAGGTGCCTCCGTCCCCCCATGTATATCCCAGCCTAGTGCATCCTCCCCCCATGTATATCCCAGCCTAGGTGCATCCGTCCCACCATGTATATCCCAGCCTAGTGCATCCGTCCCCCCATGTATATCCCACCTAGGTGCATCCGTCCCCCATGTATATCCCAGCCTAGGTACATCCGTCCCCCCATGTATATCCCAGCCTAGGTGCCTCCGTCCCACCATGTATATCCCAGCCTAGGTGCATCCGTTCCCCCATGTATATCCCAGCCTAGGTGCCTCCGTCCCACCATGTATATCCCAGCGTAGGTGCATCCGTCCCACCATGTATATCCCAGCCTAGGTGCATCCATCCCACCATGTATATCCCAGCCTAGGTGCCTCCGTCCCCCCATGTATATCCCAGCCTAGGTGCATCCGTCCCACCATGTATATCCCAGCCTAGGTGCATCCGTCCCCCATGTATATCCCAGCCTAGGTGCCTCCGTCCCACCATGTATATCCCAGCCTAGGTGCAATCCGTCCCCCCATGTATATCCCAGCCTAGGTGCATCCGTCCCCCCATGTATATCCCAGCCTAGGTGCCTCCGTCCCACCATGTATATCCCAGCCTAGGTGCATCCGTCCCCCCATGTATATCCCAGCCTAGGTGCCTCCGTCCCCCCATGTATATCCCAGCCTAGGTGCCTCCGTCCCCCCCATGTATATCCCAGCCTAGGTGCCTCTGTCCCCCCATGTATATCCTACCTAGGTGCCTCCGTCCCCCCATGTATTATCCCATCCTAGTGCCTCCGTCCCCCTGTATGCCTCCGTCCCCCGTGTATCCCAGCCTAGGTGCCTCCGTCCCCCCCATGTATATCCCAGCCTAGGTGCATCCGTCCCCCCATGTATATCCCAGCCTAGGTGCCTCCATCCCCCCATGTATATCCCAGCCTAGGTGCATCCGTCCCCCCCATGTATATCCCAGCCTAGGTGCCTCCGTCCCACCATGTATGTGCAGCTATTATCCATCTGCTATATATTACATCCAAATTATAAGCTGGATTACAATGTATGTTTATAATATACATTCCCTTGACGTTTAAAATCTTATATTAGGCTTTATTAGAATTTTCTATAGTTTGTTTATTATTTTATTTATCTTATATAAGCTTTATTAGATGCAAGGGATCTGGAATGGGGATGTCAGATTTGTCTTTGTTGTCTGATGAAGAGATGAAATCACTGAGCAAAAATAACCTGCTTTTCATTGGTCTGTATAGGTGTCCTGCACTTACCATGTTGACCACTAGATGTCGCTGTGTACACTGTGTTGTATAGGGAACGTTTGTTCTGTGGAACATTTTGTTCCGGCCATGTGTTCCCCGGATCATTGATCAGGTTGCGCACACAGTGTGTGATCGATGTGAGTTGTTCCCCGGTGATAGGTCAGTGTGAGGCGGGTGGGGCTCATTGTATCCAGGGCTCCTTGCGATTGGGAGTTTTCAGACCGCTGTGACAGGCCATCACAGCAGTCACATGATTCTAGAGTTCCACCCATATTTATGTTCACAGCGCCAGCAGAAGCAATTACTCTGCTGCCATCTAGTGGCAGTAGATGTAATTGCAGTAACGCCACCCAAGTAATGGGAACTGCGTTACCGTGAGGGGAAGAGTAATCAGGTAGATTACCCGTTACCCTCAAAAGGGGCTGCGTTTATTGCAACTCCGTTACTTACAACAATGCGCATTGCGTATGTGCAGTTGGCCGCTACGTCACTTCCGTAGCATTGTGTGATAGGGAGCCGAATATGAGGCGTCACCGGTAAAGTGCGTTTATATCGGGATATTCAGGACTTAGAACTCGTCTGATTGGTTGGATGTTGAATTTTACAAGCTGCGGCGCGAGTCTTCTGATCTCTCAGGTTTGCTGATCTGACAGAAGTTCCCTGCTTTTTAAATTCAACATCCAATCAACCGAGTTCTAAGTCCTGAATATCACGATATAAAGTCACTTTACTGGTAAATAGAAGTGTAAAATGTAAAACAATCCATTGGACAATTGTTATATCTGATTGCATGTACAGGGCCTTATGGGTCCTTTTTTTCTCAGTCAGGTTTGCTGGGATCTGGACCCCTTTGCCTCAATTGATCCCTGTTGCCTAGTATGGTCAGTGTATAAATCTATATTGGGTTGCAATCTGAGATGGCTTCCAGTTCCTATGAGAACAAAAGTTTTGTTCCATATGCAGGATCACCGAGGATAACTGATTCCATCCCATGGATATTGGGATGCTTTGATCATGGTCTGCTTTGCTTAGAGTTTTAGGACATCTCTCTAACAGAACAAGGGGGACAGAGATATTATCCAGAATAAATGCTGGATGGGTCATTTAACAGCTAGCCAAGTTTAGGGCTTGATTTCTATGGAAGCAGGGACACATTTAAAGTGGTATTAAACCAGGGCTCAAGTTCTGCGGGAACGGAGTTCCTGCACTTTTTTCACAGCAGGAACGCAGTTTCCTAGAGCAGCCGAGCCACCCCTTCACTAAGCGGTGATACCCAAGTCATTAGAGCCTGCGCTCTGTGTAACCCCTCGTATCCTCGTCACCAACCTCTGGAGCCCCCTGCATCCGATTTCTGCGACTATTTTTAATAAATGTGCAGAACTCCTAGCCTAAAAAAAACTAAATTAACCACTTAAGACCCGGACCAATACGCTGGCAAATGACCCAAGGGGTTTTTGCGATTCAGCACTGCGTCGCTTTAACAGACAATTGCGCGGTCGTGCGCCGTGGCTCCCAAACAAAATTTGCGTCCTTTTTTCCCCACAAATAGAGCTTTCTTTTGGTGGTATTTGATCATCTCTGCGGTTTTTAGTTTTTGCGCTATATACAAAAATAGAGCGACATTTTTGAAAAAAAAAAAATCAATATTTTTTACTTTTTGTTATAATAAAAAACCAATAAACTAAATTTTAGTCAAACATTTAGGCCAAAATTTATTTAGCCACATGTCTTTAGTAAAAAAAAAATTAAAAAAATTGCATTAAAAAAAATTAGCTACCTAGTGGGAACAGCGACACTAATACAGCGATCAGAAAAATGATCGCTTAGTGACACTGGCAATAGGGAGTGAAAGGGTTAACTAGGGCAGTGATCAAGGGGTTAAAACTTTATTGGGGGGTGGGGGGCTACCCTGACACTAAATACAGTAATCATACATGTATGATTACTGCATTCAGTGACACTGACAGGGGGGAGGGGAGGGGGGAGGCGATCGCGGGGGTTAAATGTGTTTGTGTCTGTGTGTAAGTGTGCTGTTGGTGCGTTGTGATCTCTCCTCAGCGGCGCTTGAAACAAAACGCCGAGGAAGAGATCAGATAGCTTCCTCCTTCCTGTGTTTACACAGGAGGAGGAAGTGACAGGGCGGGCGGGCGCGCGCATTGGCTGTGAGCGATCCGGAGGGGGCGGGTGAAAACGGATAGCCGCCCCCTCTTGTCGGATCGCTCCTGCAGCCGCGCGGACCGCCGCATGTACGGGGGGTCCGATCGGACCCCTGATCCCCCCCAAGGCACCAACGTATATATACGTTGATGTGCCTGTCGGTGCCATTGTGCCGACGTAAATGTACATGCGGCGGTCCTTAAGTGGTTAAAAACCCCAAAATTGAGAAAATCTGCATTCTACAACATTGACATGCGGCTTCCATGCAGATACATTTTAGGTAGAAAGAAAAACCACAAAGTGAAATTTTTATCTCTTTATTGAGAATGACAGAATTACCAAGTTTAATTCAATATTTAATATTTCAAAAGAAATCTTGTTAAAGAGTCAGGCTGGTGAAAAATACTGAGCAATCTGCTGAAAAACATCAAAATAAACAAAAACAAAAAAATTAAAACTGAATCATCTCAGTCTATAAATAACGAGGTGGATGCTGAACGATACGCTGGATAAGTGCGAGGAAGAAAACACGAGAACTCAAGCATAGGTTCAGTGAGCGCGGCGCGGTCTGGAGGAATTTGGATTCATTTTGGCGAGGAGTTTTTTTGTATTTTTGTGGGATTGGTGCAAAACATTTAGCGTAGAGATTCAGTTCACAACAAACTTTCATGGACAACTATGACGTCTTATCACAGCTTAGGATACAGTTTGCTCAGATAAAAATGTACACATACAGGCTGAGATCATAGAATGACAACGCCAAAGATAAGCCAGCAGGGTTATATGCAGGAAAAGTCGTCGTCTACGATGGTGTGAAGTCTTTATGGATTGGATCCATGTGGCTGAACAGTATAAAAGATGTCCCATACACGAGTCTCTCGGGAACCAGCACGTCCTCCTCAATTCTCTTCATCACTGTCATCTGGGCTAATAGCCGGACTCGTAAGACTGTAAGTAGGTGACGTGGGACTGTAGCCAGGGGATGTCGGAGAGTATGTGGAGCCCTTTGGACTTGTGGGTGAGTAGGTGGGGGAGGTTGGGGAATACTTGGGAGAAGTAGGCGAGTAGGTGGGAGAAGTGGGGGAGTATTTGGGAGATGTAGGGGTATAGACTGGGGAGGTTGGTGAATAGGTTGGAGATGTAGGAGAGTATTTGGGGGTTGTGGGGGAATATGTAGGGGAGGTTGGAGAATACTTGGGAGATGTTGGCGAGTACTTGGGCGAAGTTGGAGAATATTTGGGAGATGTAGGGGTGTACTCTGGTGAGCTTGGGCTGTAGGATGGACTTGTCGGGGTGTATTTTGGGCTTGTTGGGGAGTAGCTGGGTGAACTTGGGCTGTAGCTAGGAGAGCTGGGTGTATAGCTCGGGGACTGTGGAGTATAACGGGGGCTGGATGGAGAGTAACTGGGAGATGTAGGTGAATAATTGGGAGAGGTTGGGCTGTAACTTGGAGATGTGGGGCTGTAACTGGGACTTGTTGGGCTGTAACTGGGACTTGTTGGTGTGTAGTTGGGAGAAGATGGCGAATAGTTGGGAGAGGTTGGCGAGTATGAAGGAGATGTCGGGCTGTATGAAGGGGATGTTGGGGAGTAGCTGGGAGAGGTGGGGGAGTAACTTGGGCTGGTAGGAGAATAGCTGGGACTTGTAGGCGAATAACTGGGGCTGGTAGGAGAATAACTGGGCGATGTTGGACTGTAACTGGGACTGGTGGGGGAATAGCTGGGAGACGTGGGACTGTAGCTGGGACTGGTGGGGGAATAGCTAGGAGAAGTTGGCGAATAGCTTGGTGAAGTGGGGCTGTAACTTGGGCTTGTTGGGCTATAGCTGGGAGATGTTGGAGAGTAACTAGGACTTGTTGGAGAATAACTGGGTGATGTGGGGGAATAGCTGGGTGAAGTAGGACTGTAGTTGGGACTAGTGGGAGAATATGATGGGGAGGTGGGACTGTAGGATGGAGAAGTGGGCGAGTAGCTGGGACTCTGAGGAGTGTATCCACCAGGGCTTCTGGGCTCATATGCAGGAGAAGTTGGAGAATAACTAGGAGACATGGCGCCACCTGCAGAAGAAAGCACATCATTACATCACAATGCCAACATTAAGCCACCTCCCATTCACGCCGTTTATGTACCAATCAGGTACATGTATGAAGATTAAGTGATTGTCTCATCCCGTCTTTATACCGGCACATCAAACTGAGGCTACAGAAGGATCTCAACTTATTCTAATAAATGTGGAAATTCTGCAATCCCCTCAATTCAGGAGAACACCAAGCTGTAGGCAGACTGAAGAAAACACCAAGAAACAAACTCAGCAGAATGGCCACTTACCTGGTGAGGGAATGTATGGACTGGAAGGTCCCGGAGATCCAGGAGAGCCGGGGGTGGGGGACCACGCAGGGGAATATCCTGGACTGAAGCCACTGGCATCTGAAGCAGCACTGGGAGAGAAGCCGGCGGCTCCAGGGGTCATACCACTCCCTAGGGAAGAAACGGCAAAGCAAGAGGTCATCACATTGGGAAATGGACAAGTTTGTGTCTAAAGAATCTCCACTACGGAGCTTTTCTACAAAAATGATTAGTTACAGATTAAAGAAAACCCCAAGGAACATGGTGAGCTCTGGTCAGTACTCATTGAAACAGACAATGGCAGTACTGAAATCATGTCAGTGGTCCGTCCATTAAATATAGCAGTCAGTGACCTTGAACAAGCATGCTGAATCATGGAAGGACGGCGGTCAGGACCCCTGGACAGCACACATGTCCCAGGTCGATGCCTCAGAAAGTTGTTAAGCCACTTTACATTTCAAACCACGAGAAAACATACCTAGACTTGGCGACCAGGCTCCATAGGCTGGCGTAGCTCCTTGGTTCCATGGCGTCATGGCAGGCGACATTCCCCCCATTGGACTTGGAGCAGATCCAAAGAACATACCAGTTGCTAGAGATAAAAAACAGACCATTAAGTTGCGCTTGGATGAGCGGAGAAGTCTTTCCACATAATAGTCACTACTTACGTCCTACAGCTCCAAGTCCTGGAATATTGGTTGGAATTTCCATTCCAAATTTACATTTCTCGGCATCCAATAAGAGGTCAAAACAGCCAGTCCCAGCCGGAGCCAACTGTCCCAACATGATGTTCTCAGACACGCCCTTCATAGGGTCCGATTCACCATGTGCCGCCGCCTCCATGAGGACATCCACCTGAAAGGACAATTCAAATTATAGAACCGAACCAAAAAGTACCCCCCCACACTGCAAGGACATATACAGGGGCCCCCCCACTTACCGTCTCTTCAAAGGAACACTTCATGAGAGGTCCCGTGTCCTGCCTGTTCACACCGTGACGTGTGATGGCCATCAAGTGACCTCTACTTGTCATTGTGTCACAAAGAAGAGCCAAGTGACGGTAATTGACGTAAGAACCATCGAAGGAGATGACATGGTACAATTCTCTCTCCAGAGCTTTGCGCACAGCCTCGATCCCCAACACCTACAAGACAATGGCGGGAGGTAAGGACAAGCCAAGGAGGACAAGGACAGGAGGACAAGGACAGGAGGACAAGGACAGGAGGACAAGGACAGGAGGACAAGCCAAGGACAAGGTGAGGAGGAAAGGCGTACGGCAGACTTACTGTAAAGATCTCCACAATGTCATTGGAAGTGGTCCTCACAGGGTCAACATCTTTCTCACTCAAGACTCGCATGAGACTGACTCCATCTGTCTCCAAAATCCACTCCTGAAGAGCCTTGAACTCCCCATCTTCAGTAATGATTATCTTCTTTTTATTGTCTGTCTGAGGCAAGTGCATGTAGACCTGGGCAAGAGCAAAGCATTGCAAGTTATACTGCCAAACCCAAGCAGTTTATTGCAGGATACAGAGAACATTACAAGACTGACAAACCCAAGGATTTTACTCCAGGATGGAGAGGTACACCGGGGACAGGAACCGCTTACTATGGTGCTGAACCCAAGCATTTACTCCAGGATGGAGAGGTACACCGGGGACAGGAACCGCTTACTATGTACTGAACCCAAGTATGTTACTCCAGGAGGGAGGTACACCGGGGACAGGAACCGCTTACTATGTACTGAACCCAAGGATTTACTCCAGGATGGAGAGGTACACCAGGGACAGGAACCGCTTACTATGTGCAGAACCCAAGGATTTACTCCAGGATGGAGAGGTACACCAGGGACAGGAACCGCTTACTATGTACTGAACCCAAGTATGTTACTCCAGGAGGGAGGTACACCGGGGACAGGAACCGCTTACTATGTACTGAACCCAAGGATTTACTCCAGAATGGAGAGGTACACCGGGGACAGGAACCGCTTACTATGTGCAGAACCCAAGTATGTTACTCCAGGAGGGAGGTACACCGGGGACAGGAACCGCTTACTATGTGATGAACCCAAGGATTTACTCCAGAATGGAGAGGTACACCGGGGACAGGAACCGCTTACTATGTGCAGAACCCAAGTATGTTACTCCAGGAGGGAGGTACACCGAGGACAGGAACCGCTTACTATGGTGCTGAACCCAAGCATTTACTCCAGGAGGGAGAGGTACACCGGGGACAGGAAGCGCTTACTATGTGCAGAACCCAAGGATTTTACTCCAGGAGGGAGGTACACCAGGGACAGGAACCGCTTACTATGTGCAGAACCCAAGGATTTTACTCCAGGATGGAGAGGTACACCGAAGACAGGAACCGCTATGTACTGAACCCAAGGATTTTACTGCAGGATGGAGGTACACCGGGGACAGGAACCGCTTACTATGTGCAGAACCCAAGGATTTTACTCCAGGATGGAGGTACACCAGGGACAGGAACCGCTTACTATGTGCAGAACCCAAGGATTTTACTCCAGGATGGAGAGGTACACCGAAGACAGGAACCGCTATGTACTGAACCCAAGTAGGTTACTCCAGGAGGGAGGTACACCGGGGACAGGAACCGCTTACTATGTGCAGAACCCAAGGATTTTACTCCAGGAGAGAGGTACACCGGGGACAGGAACCGCTTACTATGTACTGAACCCAAGGATTTACTCCAGGATGGAGAGGTACACCAGGGACAGGAACCGCTTACTATGGTGCTGAACCCAAGGATTTTACTCCAGGAGGGAGGTACACCAGGGACAGGAACCGCTTACTATGTGCAGAACCCAAGGATTTTACTCCAGGAGAGAGGTACACCAGGGACAGGAACCGCTTACTATGGTGCTGAACCCAAGGATTTTACTCCAGGAGGGAGGTACACCAGGGACAGGAACCGCTTACTATGGTGCTGAACCCAAGGATTTTACTCCAGGAGGGAGGTACACTGGGGACAGGAACCGCTTACTATGGTGCTGAACCCAAGGATTTTACTCCAGGAGGGAGGTACACCGAGGACAGGAACCGCTTACTATGGTGCTGAACCCAAGCATTTACTCCAGGATGGAGGTACACTGGGGACAGGAACTGCTTACTATGTGCAGAACTCAAGTATAGAGAGGGATAGTAAAGACATGGAACTAGGAGCTCTGCTCTCCATGTACAGAATGCAGACATTTTACTCCAGGATGGAGGTACACCGAGGACAGGAACCGCTATGTACTGAACCCAAGTAGGTTACTCCAGGATGGAGAGGTACACCGGGGACAGGAACCGCTTACTATGGTGCTGAACCCAAGCATTTACTCCAGGATGGAGGTACACTGGGGACAGGAACTGCTTACTATGTGCAGAACTCAAGTATAGAGAGGGATAGTAAAGACATGGAACTAGGAGCTCTGCTCTCCATGTACAGAATGCAGACATTTTACTCCAGGATGGAGGTACACCGGGGACAGGAACCGCTTACTATGTGCAGAACCCAAGCATTTACTCCAGAATGAAGGTACACCGAGGACAGGAACCGCTTACTATGTACTGAACCCAAGTATAGAGAGGGATAGTAAAGACATGGAACTAGGAGCTCTGCTCTCCATGTACAGAATGCAGACATTTTACTCCAGGATGGAGGTACACCGGGGACAGGAACCCAATCCAAATATTTATCATTTCCCTTGGCGCTCCATTTTAGAGAATCTGCCGCAGCATTTAGTCCAGAGATTTCGTGTGTCTTCTGAAGACAGAACACGGACATTTATCATAGACTCTGTATGAGAGGGAACACTGCCGTACCTTACTGATCTGCTCGATTCCCTGCAGGGTCATATCGGTCAGCATGTTGGATTCAATGCAACGCAGAAAGACATCATCGTCCATTTTATCCACAACCTCTTCTTCCTGTCCAGGGAAAGGTGAAGCAAAGCATGTGAGTGGAGAGGAATGGATGCACAAGGATGGAGGAAATGAGGGGAGGGAAAAACTAGGAAGTGTAGGAGAGCGGACCAGGAAAGGGGGGGGTGTTATAGAGGACAGACAGGCGGGTATGGAGACAGGCACTGGGAGAGGGGGGTATGAAGACAGGCACTGGGAGAGGGGGGGTATGGAGACAGACACTGGAGAGGGGGGGGTATGGAGACAGACACTGGGAGAGGGGGGGGTATGGAGACAGACACTGGGAGAGGGGGGGGGTATGGAGACAGACACTGGGAGAGGGGGGGGGGTATGGAGACAGACACTGGGAGACACTGGGGGGGGGGGGTATGGAGACAGACACTGGGAGAGGGGGGGGGTATGGAGACAGACACTGGGAGAGGGGGGGGGTATGGAGACAGACACAGACTGGGAGAGGGGGGGGGGTATGGAGACAGACACTGGGAGAGGGGGGGGGGTATGGAGACAGACACTGGGAGAGGGGGGGGGTATGGAGACAGACACTGGGAGAGGGGGGGGGGTATGGAGACAGACACTGGGAGAGGGGGGGGGGTATGGAGACAGACACTGGGAGAGGGGGGGGGGTATGGAGACAGACACTGGGAGAGGGGGGGGGGAACAGTGGGAGAGGGGGGGGGGTGGAGACAGACACTGGGAGAGGGGGGGGGGTATGGAGACAGACACTGGGAGAGGGGGGGGGGGTATGGAGACAGACACTGGGAGAGGGGGGGGGGGTATGGAGACAGACACTGGGAGAGGGGGGGGGGGGGGTATGGAGACAGACACTGGTAGAGGGGGGGGGGGGTATGGAGACAGACACTGGGTAGAGGGGGGGGGGGTATGGAGACAGACACTGGGGAGGGGGGGGGGGGGGGGGTATAGAGACACACAGACACTGGGAGAGGGGGGGGTATGGAGACAGACACTGGGAGAGGGGGGGGGTATGGAGACAGACACTGGGAGAGGGGGGGGGGGGGGTATGGAGACAGACACTGGGAGAGGGGGGGGGGGGTATGGAGACAGACACTGGGAGAGGGGGGGGGGGGGGGTATGGAGACAGACACTGGGAGAGGGGGGGGTGTATGGAGACAGACACTGGGAGAGGGGGGGTATGGAGACAGACACTGGGAGAGGGGGGTATGGAACATATCAGACAGACACTGGGAGAGGGGGGGTATGGAGCGGTGGGTGACAGACACTGGGAGAGGGGGGGTATGGAGACAGACACTGGGAGAGGGGGGGGTATGGAGACAGACACTGGGAGAGGGGGGGTATGGAGACAGGCGGGCGGAGCCAGGAGGGGGGGGGGGGTGGGTTGGACAGACAGGTGGACGGAGTGGAAAGGATAAAGGAAGAGCTCAGACTTGGTGCTGGGGTATCAGACATGTAGGGGGGGGGGGGGGAAGAGCTCAGACTTGGTGCTGGGGTATCAGACATGTAGGGGGGAGGGGGAAGAGCTCAGACTTGGGTCTGGGGTATCGGACATGTAGGGGGGAGGGGAAGAGCTCAGACTTGGTGCTGGGGTATCAGACCATGTAGGGGGGGAGGGGGGAAGAGCTCAGACTTGGTGCTGGGGTATAAGCAGACATGTAGGGGGGAGGGAGCTAAGAGCTCAGACTTGGTGCTGGGGTATCAGACATGTAGGGGGGGAGGGGGAAGAGCTCAGACTTGGTGCTGGGGTATCAGACATGTAGGGGGAGGGGGAAGAGCTCAGACTTGGTGCTGGGGTATCAGACATGTAGGGGGAGGGGAAGAGCTCAGACTTGGTGCTGGGGTATCAGACATGTAGGGGGGAGGGGGAAGAGCTCAGACTTGGTGCTGGGGTATCAGACATGTAGGGGGGGAGGGGGAAGAGCTCAGACTTGGTGCTGGGGTATCAGACATGTAGGGGGGGAGGGGGAAGAGCTCAGAACTTGGTGCTGGGGTATCAGACATGTAGGGGGGAGGGGAAGAGCTCAGACTTGGTGCTGGGGTATCAGACATGTAGGGGGGGAGGGGGAGGAGCTCAGACTTGGTGCTGGGGTATCAGACATGTAGGGGGGAGGGGAAGAGCTCAGACTTGGTGCTGGGGTATCAGACATGTAGGGGGGGAGGGGGAAGAGCTCAGACTTGGTGCTGGGGTATCAGACATGTAGGGGGGGAGGGGGAAGAGCTCAGACTTGGTGCTGGGGTATCAGACATGTAGGGGGGAGGGGGGAAGAGCTCAGACTTGGTGCTGGGGTATCAGACATGTAGGGGGAGGGGAAAAGGTTGAAGATGTGAAATTCTCACCTCCTGCATCTTGTTCTCCTCACTGTTCATAATACGGATTCGCAGGACCAGCTTTTCAGCATTGTCATCATTGAATATACAGTTCAAATCGTCTCCAAAACCTAAGAAAGAAGATCAGACAGTCAGCTTGTGAAGAGACCCCAGAAGTGGTGCTGGGGGGCATTGTGGGGAGGTATTGTAGGGTGCATTGCGGGGGGCACTGTGGTGCATTGCGTGGTGCGCTGCAGAGTACTGCATTGTGGGGTACTGCGGGCTGGTGTGGGGGCATTGTAGGGTGCATTGCGGGTGCATTGCGTGGTGCGCTGCAGAGTACTGCGGGCTGGTGTGGGGGCATTGTAGGGTGCATTGCGGGGTGCGCTGCATTGTGGGTGCATTGCGGGGGGCACTGTGGTGCATTGTGGGGCGGTGTGGGGGGCGTGGGTGCATTGCGTGGTGCGCTGCAGAGTACTGCGGGCTGGTGTGGGGGCATTGTAGGGTGCATTGCGTGGTGCGCTGCAGAGTACTGCGGGCTGGTGTGGGGGCATTGTAGGGTGCATTGCGTGGTGCGCTGCAGAGTACTGCGGGCTGGTGTGGGGGCATTGTAGGGTGCATTGCGGGGTGCGCTGCATTGTGGGTGCATTGCGGGGGGCACTGTGGTGCATTGTGGGGTGGTGTGGGGGGCGTGGGTGCATTGCGTGGTGCGCTGCAGAGTACTGCGGGGGCATTGTAGGGTGCATTGCGGGGGGGGCTGCATTGTGGGTGCATTGCGGGGGGCACTGTGGTGCATTGTTGGGTGGTGTGGGGGGCGTGGGTGCATTGCGTGGTGCGCTGCAGAGTACTGCGGGCTGGTGTGGGGGCATTGTAGGGTGCATTGCGGGGTGCGCTGCAGGGTGCTGCATTGGGGGGGGGGGGCGGTGTGGGGGCATTGCGGGGGGCTCCTCACAGTCACCTGTATGGAAGAACGAAGCCTCACTAACCTGCATTGATCTTCTCTGCAATCTGCTCCATGGTGAGTTTCCGATCGGTCATGTGCTTGCGATCGAGCTCTACACGAAGTAACCACGGGGAGATTCTGGTGACATCGAAGTCGGGCATCTCATAGTAGATATTGACCCATTCCTGATCTTCGGACACCACGGTGTTCTGTGGATTTGGGTCGTAGTAAATGGCGGTATTGGCGGTGACTTTGCGGAGGGTGGTATGCTCCAATCGGCAGAGAATATCCTGTAGGGGGAGGAGATTTGCGTTACACATTTGGTGGTCGGTGAATTTTGCGGCGTGAGAAAATGACGTTAGTTTCTGACCTTTGCGCGCTCGGCATCGCGAGCCGACTGCCCCAACAGGAAGACGGTCAGGGAAGGGGTCTTGGGCTTCTTGGAGATGTTGATGAGTTCCTTCAGACGCGGGACTCCCAAGGTGACGTTTTTAGCCGACACTCCGGCGTAATGGAAGGTGTTCAGAGTCATCTGAGTGGCGGGTTCTCCGAGTGACTGAGCAGCCAGAGCGCCCACCATCTCACCGGGGTGAGCCTACAGGACAAGCATGGAGAGAGACAGACGTCACCAATCATCAGAGCAGAGGACAGAGACACTCGAATGATCAGAGCAGAGGACAGAGACACCCCAATGATCAGAGCAGAGGACAGACACCCCAATGATCAGAGCAGAGGACAGACACCCCAATGATCAGAGCAGAAGAGACACCACTAATGATCAGAGCAGAAGAGACACCCGAATGATCAGAGCAGAGGACAGAGACACCCGAATGATCAGAGCAGAGGACAGAGACACCCCAATGATCAGAGCAGAGGACAGAGACACCCCAATGATCAGAGCAGAGGACAGAGACACCCCAATGATCAGAGCAGAGGACAGAGACACCCCAATGATCAGAGCAGAGGACAGAGACACACAAATGATCAGAGCAGAGGACAGAGACACACAAATGATCAGAGCAGAAGAGACACCCCAATGATCAGAGCAGAAGAGACACCCCAATGATCAGAGCAGAAGAGACACCCCAATGATCAGAGCAGAGGACAGAGACACCCCAATGATCAGAGCAGAGGACAGAGACACCCCAATGATCAGAGCAGAAGAGACACCCCAATGATCAGAGCAGAAGAGACACCCCAATGATCAGAGCAGAAGAGACACCCCAATGATCAGAGCAGAAGAGACACCCCAATGATCAGAGCAGAAGAGACACCCCAATGATCAGAGCAGAGGACAGAGACACCCCAATGATCAGAGCAGAAGAGACACCCCAATGATCAGAGCAGAGGACAGAGACACCCCAATGATCAGAGCAGAAGAGACACCCCAATGATCAGAGCAGAGGACAGAGACACCCCAATGATCAGAGCAGAGGACAGAGACACACGAATGATCAGAGCAGAGGACAGAGACAGTATAATAAAATCTCGGGGGGCTCTTACGATGGCCTGGTTGAATTTGGACTCGATTTCCCCCAGAAGCCAATCATAGGCTTCTCCGCTGAGTCGGAACTCCTCTATCATCCGCCGGCTGCACAGGGTCGAACGTAAGTGGATGTTAAACAGAAGGGTGGCATTTTCCTGTGCTTGTCGGCTCAAAGGATCGTCTCCATTGACAATCACCAGCTTCTTACTGAGATCCTTCAAACCTACGAGAAGAGAAATGCGTCAGTGCTATGGCTTGGGAAACGCGTCAGTGCTATGGCTTGGGAAACGCGTCAGTGCTATGGCTTGGGAAACGCGTCAGTGCTATGGCTTGGGAAGACGAGAGGCTTCATTTCTCAGTATAAACCATTTACTCCCAAATGAGACAGAAGGGTCCCGGCCTGTATGGTGGGCCGACTACAAGCCACACATGAGATCTTCTCACTGACGGGGCCAAGTGGGCAATCTTGTGATTGGTGAGGCCCAGAAATACCAGCTTTGCTATGGAGCAGAATATGGAGAACGATTGGTGGGGCGGGTCCTGTAGGACCTTCACACGGTACTGAGGTGAGGGGGTGAAAACTTTTCCTCATTGTGAGGGGACCCACCATACAGCGCCCCGCACTACTCACCATCGACCACCTTTATAGGGTGCAGATCGGTGGGGATCCGGGCATTGATGTGAAAGATCTTCTGTGCGTTCCAAATCATCCTCATCAGATTACACGGCAGCACCACCTGCAAGACAACACGTTACCCATCGTAGTACCGGCACGCTGCGCCACTCGGGGGGAGGGGCCACCGGCACGCTGCGCCACTCGGGGGGAGGGGCCACCGGCACGCTGCGCCACTCGGTGGGAGGGGCCACCGGCACGCTGCGCCACTCGGGGGGAGGGGCCACCGGCACGCTGCGTGGTCTATTACCTTACTATCTCCAGTGGGGAAAATGACTCTGAGGACCTCTCGGTCTTCCCTCATCTTCTCAAACTCCTTTTCCAGCTCATTCTGGATGTGGGCGTTGCTGAGAATGTCCTTCACCACGTCCTCCTGTAACGTCCTGCGCAGAGCGCGCTCATTCGCGTAATCAAACTTAAATCTGCAAAAGAGATATAAACCGTTATTGTACCAGCAGAGCGACCACCACAACACTACACTAACCCCCCTCCCCACTGACACACTGACCTATGGGAATGAACCGGCTATGCCCCCCCTCCCCCACATTACACATGGACCTCTATGGGAGCGAGCCGGCTATGCCCCCCCCCTCCCCCACACCCCGACCTCTATGGGAGCGAGCCGGCTATGAGCCAACCAATACTCACTGAAATATGTGAATGAGCCGTCTATTCCCCCTCCCCCACACACTGACCTCTATGGGAATGAGCCGTCTATTCCCTCCCCCACCAGTGCGCAGGGGTAGAAGCTTCCTACACCACACTCACTTCTTCTCGAAGGCTTTGTTGGAGGGCTTCAATGTGGCCAAATTCTGGAACTCGACTCCCTCTCCAGCCAATCCATCTTCTCCGTATCTCAGCTGTACCACCTGATTGATGGAGTTGCGCACCGTGGCGTCGTATTTCACCATAACAGACTCCATAGACTTGATCAGACGTCTCTGGATATAACCTGATTGCAACGTACAACAGGTTAATAAAATGTCAACCAGGGTTAGTAGAGGGGGAGTGGTCATCTGCCAGCAGGGTTAGTAGAGGGAGTGGTCACAGCGCAGTCGGGGCGTATAGAGGGAGTGGTCACAGCACAGTCGGGGCGTATAGAGGGAGTGGTCACAGCACAGTCGGGGCGTATAGAGGGAGTGGTCACAGCACAGTCGGGGCGTATAGAGGGAGTGGTCACAGCACAGTCGGGGCGTATAGAGGGAGTGGTCACAGCACAGTCGGGGCGTATAGAGGGAGTGGTCACAGCACAGTCGGGGCGTATAGAGGGAGTGGTCACAGCACAGTCGGGGCGTATAGAGGGAGTGGTCACAGCACAGTCGGGGCGTATAGAGGGAGTGGTCACAGCACAGTCGGGGCGTATAGAGGAGTGGTCACAGCACAGTCGGGGCGTATAGAGGGAGTGGCCACAGCACAGTCGGGGCGTATAGAGGGAGTGGCCACAGCACAGTCGGGGCGTATAGAGGGAGTGGCCACAGCACAGTCGGGGCGTATAGAGGGAGTGGCCACAGCACAGTCGGGGCGTATAGAGGGAGTGGCCACAGCACAGTCGGGGCGTATAGAGGGAGTGGTCACAGCACAGTCGGGGCGTATAGAGGAGTGGTCACAGCGCAGTCGGGGCGTATAGAGGAGTGGTCACAGCGCAGTCGGGGCGTATAGAGGAGTGGTCACAGCGCAGTCGGGGCGTATAGAGGAGTGGTCACAGCGCAGTCGGGGCGTATAGATGGGGAGTGGTCACAGTGCAGTCGGGGCGTATAGAGGGGGAGTGGTCACAGTGCAGTCGGGGCGTATAGAGGGGAGGAGCTCTGCCGGGACAGATCTTCCACTTACCAGTCTCGGCAGTCTTCACAGCCGTGTCGATAAGACCCTCTCGCCCTCCCATAGCATGGAAGAAGAACTCTGTAGGGGTCAGACCGGCCAGATAGGAGTTTTCCACGAAGCCTCGGCTCTCAGGACCGTAATCATCCTTGATGAAGTGAGGGAGCGTCCGGTGTTTGAATCCAAAGGGGATTCGCTTTCCCTCCACGTTCTGCTGTCCCACCACAGCAATGACCTGGAAGAGGAAACGTCATTATATGGCCTGCTGCCTCACATCTACACAGCGCCCCCTACAGGTCAGATCTGTGTATAACCCTACACAGCCCCCCCCCCCCTACAGGTCAGATCTGTGTATAACCCTACACAGCCCCCCCCCCCTACAGGTCAGATCTGCCCAAGGGACCCAGGAAGAGCCCTGCTGGGCGCCCAAGGGACCCAGGAAGAGCCTAGGATTTGGTGACCCCCTGGCAAATCATTTGACCCCCAGGTTGAGAACCACCGTTTTAGACGCACATAACCCAACTTGGAGCCCCCTAGAGGATTGACACATACATGACCCCTCCCCCACAGAACGGGGTCTTACCTGAGAAATGTTAATTTTCGATCCCTTGGCTCCGGACACCACCATAGACTTGAAGTTGTTGTACTCAGACAGGGACTTCTGGGCAGAGGAACCAGTTTTATCTCTGGCATCGTTCAGAATTCTGTTCACTTGATTCTCAAACGTCTGCCGTAGCGTGTTTCCGGGGGTGGGCTCCAGCTCGTTGTTGTGCGCCTTCTCAATCACCTGACCACCAAATAATAATTATGAGAGTTACAAGGAGGAGGAGTTCATGGAGATCCTTCCCATAGAGACCCCCCCTCACCTCTATCACATCCTGCTTCGCCTTCTTGATGGTGTTCTGAATATCCTGGTAAGTCTTCGCATCAGCGATAGAGTCTCCAATTCCAATCGTGTGACCTGCCATCCATCAAACGTCATAAATTACCAATCACATCTTCAAGTCCTGTGTGCCTGCTAGTCTAAGCCGTTTCCACCCGGGTCCTTACATCAAGCAAACCCCCCCCCCCCCCACCACATCCTTACCCATAGCCCCCCCCCCACCACATCCTTCCAGAATGCCATTACCCATCCCCCCCCCCATCCTTCCAGAATGCCATTACCCATTCCCCCCCCCCCATCCTTCCAGAATGCCATTACCCATCCCCCCCCCCCATCCTTCCAGAATGGGATTACCCATCCCCCCCCCATCCTTCCAGAATGCCATTACCCATCCCCCCCCCCCCATCCTTCCAGAATGCCATTACCCATTCCCCCCCCCCATCCTTCCAGAATGGGATTACCCATCCCCCCCCCCATCCTTCCAGAATGCCATTACCCATCCCCCCCCCCCCCATCCTTCCAGAATGCCATTACCCATCCCCCCCCCCCATCCTTCCAGAATGCCATTACTAATCCCCCATATCACATCTTTCATACCCCCCCTCCTCCCTAGATGAATGGAAGCTCCTGAAAGCCCATGTTGCTCGTGCACACAGTCTCACACACACCTTCAATGAGGAGCCAGGTATTGATGACGGTCTGGATGTTGGAGTAGAAGAGGCGCGTTGTATCGTGACCCATCTCAAGGTATGAAATGTGGACCAGAGACCCGGCCGATGTCCCCAGAGATTTCTTACACAGGATTCCCATGATCAGCTCCCCGTTCTCCACAACCACCTGCGAGGATAGACGTTAGAATTAGGAGTGTCCGGCACCCGGGACCCCCGAACAGTCATGGGGCGCAGGAAAGGAGCGCAACCTACCTTGGTGTCCCCAGGAGAAATGTGTTTATAGGGCCCACTGTCTTCATCATCGGGGTGAGTGCTGTGCGTCCGAATACAATTAATGTGTCCCGGAACGATGAGAGAGAAGATCTGCTTTCCCGTCCAGAGGGGGCGGGGCTTCAAGATGGCGGGCTGAGGTACCTTTCCATCCCATGTGGAGAGGAACATGAGCAAGTTCATCACTTCTCCCTGCAGAAGAGGTGAGGCAACAGAGACAGCATCAATACCAACCCCCTTACTGAGGGAGAGACCACCCACGTCCTCCATAGTGCCATCCACTACCAGCCCCCTACTGAGGGAGAGACCACCCACGTCCTCCATAGTGCCATCCACTACCAACCCCCTACTGAGGGAGAGACCACCCACGTCCTCCATAGTGCCATCCACTACCAACCCCCTACTGAGGGAGAGACCACCCACATCCTCCATAGTGCCATCCACTACCAACCCCCTACTGAGGGAGAGACCACCCACATCCTCCATAGTGCCATCCACTACCAGCCCCCTACTGAGGGAGAGACCACCCACGTCCTCCATAGTACCATCACTACCAACCCCCTACTGAGGGAAAGACCACCCACGTCCTCCATAGTGCCATCCACTACCAGCCCCCTACTGAGGGAGAGACCACCCACGTCCTCCATAGTACCATCACTACCAACCCCCTACTGAGGGAAAGACCACCCAAGTCCTCCATAGTGCCATCCACTACCAGCCCCCTACTGAGGGAGAGACCACCCACGTCCTCCATAGTGCCATCACTACCAACACCCTACTGAGCGCCTGCATACTGAGCCCGTCACCTGCACATTGGCCAGTCCCCCTCCCAGCGCCCGCGTACTGAGCCTGTCACCCCCAAGGCCCGCATACCAGGCCCGTCACCTGCACATTGGCCGGTCCCCCCCCCCCCACATACTGAGCCCGTCACCCGCACATCGGCCGGTCCCCCCCCCCCCCACATATTGGCCCCAGCTACAGATAGGCGCCTTACCCTTTCTATGAAGACGTCCCTCTTGGTGAATTTGCGCACAGCGGTCAGACTGTCCTGCACAATTCCCATGACGGGACGGTTGGACTGAGGAGTGACAATCATACGCGGCACCATTGCCAACTCCTGGATCTCCGCCCGGGTCTCCAAAGACTGCGGAAGGTGAAGATTCATCTCGTCTCCATCAAAGTCAGCGTTGTAGGGAGTGGTGACACTACAAAGAAAAGGAACGTCATACAATGTGGGCTGTACAGAGACAGGCCCAACCTGGACACAAATAACGTACAGAGACCGGCCCAACCTAGACACTGTACAGAGACAGGCCCAACCTGGACACAGATACCGTACAGAGACAGGCCCAACCAGGACACACACTGTACAGAGACAGGCCCAACCAGGACACAGATACCGTACAGAGACAGGCCCAACCAGGACACAGATACCGTACAGAGACAGGCCCAACCTGGACAGATACCGTACAGAGACAGGCCCAACCTGGACACACACCGTACAGAGACAGGCCCAACCTAGACACCGTACAGAGACAGGCCCAACCTAGACACCGTACAGAGACCGGCCCAACCTAGACACCGTACAGAGACAGGCCCAACCTAGACACCGTACAGAGACAGGCCCAACCTAGACACCGTACAGAGACAGGCCCAACCTAGACACCGTACAGAGACAGGCCCAACCTAGACACCGTACAGAGACAGGCCCAACCTAGACACCGTACAGAGACAGGCCCAACCTAGACACCGTACAGAGACAGGCCCAACCTAGACACCGTACAGAGACAGGCCCAACCTAGACACCGTACAGAGACAGGCCCAACCTAGACACCGTACAGAGACAGGCCCAACCTAGACACCGTACAGAGACAGGCCCAACCTAGACACCGTACAGAGACAGGCCCAACCTAGACACCGTACAGAGACAGGCCCAACCTAGACACCGTACAGAGACAGGCCCAACCTAGACACCGTACAGAGACAGGCCCAACCTAGACACCGTACAGAGACAGGCCCAACCTAGACACCGTACAGAGACAGGCCCAACCTAGACACCGTACAGAGACAGGCCCAACCTGGACACCGTACAGAGACAGGCCCAACCTGGACACACACTGTACAGAGACAGGCCCAACCTGGACACACACTGTACAGAGACAGGCCCAACCTGGACACACACTGTACAGAGACAGGCCCAACCTGGACACACACTGTACAGAGACAGGCCCAACCTGGACACACACTGTACAGAGACAGGCCCAACCTGGACACACACTGTACAGAGACAGGCCCAACCTGGACACACACTGTACAGAGACAGGCCCAACCTGGACACACACTGTACAGAGACAGGCCCAACCTGGACACACACTGTACAGAGACAGGCCCAACCTGGACACACACTGTACAGAGACAGGCCCAACCTGGACACACACTGTACAGAGACAGGCCCAACCTGGACACACACTGTACAGAGACAGGCCCAACCTGGACACACACTGTACAGAGACAGGCCCAACCTGGACACACACTGTACAGAGACAGGCCCAACCTGGACACACACTGTACAGAGACAGGCCCAACCTGGACACACACTGTACAGAGACAGGCCCAACCTGGACACACACTGTACAGAGACAGGCCCAACCTGGACACACACTGTACAGAGACAGGCCCAACCTGGACACACACTGTACAGAGACAGGCCCAACCTGGACACACACTGTACAGAGACAGGCCCAACCTGGACACACACTGTACAGAGACAGGCCCAACCTGGACACACACTGTACAGAGACAGGCCCAACCTGGACACACACTGTACAGAGACAGGCCCAACCTGGACACACACTGTACAGAGACAGGCCCAACCTGGACACACACTGTACAGAGACAGGCCCAACCTGGACACACACTGTACAGAGACAGGCCCAACCTGGACACACACTGTACAGAGACAGGCCCAACCTGGACACACACTGTACAGAGACAGGCCCAACCTGGACACACACTGTACAGAGACAGGCCCAACCTGGACACACACTGTACAGAGACAGGCCCAACCTGGACACACACTGTACAGAGACAGGCCCAACCTGGACACACACTGTACAGAGACAGGCCCAACCTGGACACACACTGTACAGAGACAGGCCCAACCTGGACACACACTGTACAGAGACAGGCCCAACCTGGACACACACTGTACAGAGACAGGCCCAACCTGGACACACACTGTACAGAGACAGGCCCAACCTGGACACACACTGTACAGAGACAGGCCCAACCTGGACACACACTGTACAGAGACAGGCCCAACCTGGACACACACTGTACAGAGACAGGCCCAACCTGGACACACACTGTACAGAGACAGGCCCAACCTGGACACACACTGTACAGAGACAGGCCCAACCTGGACACACACTGTACAGAGACAGGCCCAACCTGGACACACACTGTACAGAGACAGGCCCAACCTGGACACACACTGTACAGAGACAGGCCCAACCTGGACACACACTGTACAGAGACAGGCCCAACCTGGACACACACTGTACAGAGACAGGCCCAACCTGGACACACACTGTACAGAGACAGGCCCAACCTGGACACACACTGTACAGAGACAGGCCCAACCTGGACACACACTGTACAGAGACAGGCCCAACCTGGACACACACTGTACAGAGACAGGCCCAACCTGGACACACACTGTACAGAGACAGGCCCAACCTGGACACACACTGTACAGAGACAGGCCCAACCTGGACACACACTGTACAGAGACAGGCCCAACCTGGACACACTGTACAGAGACAGGCCCAACCTGGACACAAATACCGTACAGAGACAGGCCCAACCTGGACACATACGAGGTTAACTGATATAACGGGGGGCCGATATTTGGTGTTTTTTAATCAATCGGCCGATTTTGCTGGGAAAGAAGGACGATATTTCAGGCTGCATTCACACCTAATCACGGCGTTTTGTCCCACGAATTGCGGCGACAAAACGCCTCGATTTTAACCCCCATTTTTTACAGGTTTAGATCTCCTATGCCGGACGCCGAAGCCGCCTGAAAAAAGGGTCTGGGACTTGTTTTGAGCTTCAGGCGTTCGGCGTGGAGATGTGAACCATCTCCATAGAGGGCAATGTTAAATCACCCCTCCAGCGTATTAGGGGCTGCAAGAGCGTCGGCCTTCAGGCGTAAAAACGCCTAGGTGTGAATGGAGCCCGAGTGCGATTAAGGCTCCATTCACATCTAGGGGTATATATGCCTGACGCCGCATACGCCAGAGGGGAAATTTAACATTCCCCTCTATGGAGATGGTTCACATCTCCGCGCTGAACGCCGGACGCCTGAAGCTCAAAACAAGTCCCGGAGCTTTTTTTTTTCGGCGGCTTCGGCATAGGAGATAGTGGACATCTCGCGGTACAAAACACCTCACATTTGCGGCTCAGGACGCGCGGTGACCGTGTGAAAGCAGCCTAAACCTCAGTGACTTGCTAAAAAGCTTCTGTAATAGAAGTCAATGCAAGTCGCCTGAGAAGATGCCAAGTTTTCAGAAGAGATACATTGACTTCTATTACAGAGAAGCAACATTGTAAGTCGCCTGAGAAGATGCCAAGTTTTGAGAAGAGATACATTGACTTGTATTACAGAGAAGCAACATTGTAAGTCGCCTGAGAAGATGCCAATTTTCAGAAGAGATACATTGACTTCTATTACAGAGAAGCAACATTGTAAGTCGCCTGAGAAGATGCCAAGTTTTCAGAAGAGATACATTGACTTCTATTACAGAGAAGCAACATTGTAAGTCGCCTGAGAAGATGCCAAGTTTTGAGAAGAGATACATTGACTTGTATTACAGAGAAGCAACATTGTAAGTCGCCTGAGAAGATGCCAAGTTTTGAGAAGAGATACATTGACTTGTATTACAGAGAAGCAACATTGTAAGTCGCCTGAGAAGATGCCAATTTTCAGAAGAGATACATTGACTTCTATTACAGAGAAGCAACATTGTAAGTCGCCTGAGAAGATGCCAAGTTTTCAGAAGAGATACATTGACTTCTATTACAGAGAAGCAACATTGTAAGTCGCCTGAGAAGATGCCAATTTTCAGAAGAGATACATTGACTTCTATTACAGAGAAGCAACATTGTAAGTCGCCTGAGAAGATGCCAATTTTCAGAAGAGATACATTGACTTCTATTACAGAGAAGCAACATTGTAAGTCGCCGGAGAAGATGCCAAGTTTTCAGAAGAGATACATTGACTTCTATTACAGAGAAGCAACATTGTAAGTCGCCTGAGAAGATGCCAAGTTTTGAGAAGAGATACATTGACTTGTATTACAGAGAAGCAACATTGTAAGTCGCCTGAGAAGATGCCAATTTTCAGAAGAGATACATTGACTTCTATTACAGAGAAGCAACATTGTAAGTCGCCTGAGAAGATGCCAAGTTTTCAGAAGAGATACATTGACTTCTATTACAGAGAAGCAACATTGTAAGTCGCCTGAGAAGATGCCAAGTTTTCAGAAGAGATACATTGACTTCTATTACAGAGAAGCAACATTGTAAGTCGCCTGAGAAGATGCCAATTTTCAGAAGAGATACATTGACTTCTATTACAGAGAAGCAACATTGTAAGTCGCCTGAGAAGATGCCAATTTTCAGAAGAGATACATTGACTTCTATTACAGAGAAGCAACATTGTAAGTCGCCGGAGAAGATGCCAAGTTTTCAGAAGAGATACATTGACTTCTATTACAGAGAAGCAACATTGTAAGTCGCCTGAGAAGATGCCAAGTTTTCAGAAGAGATACATTGACTTCTATTACAGAGAAGCAACATTGTAAGTCGCCTGAGAAGATGCCAAGTTTTCAGAAGAGATACATTGACTTCTATTACAGAGAAGCAACATTGTAAGTCGCCTGAGAAGATGCCAAGTTTTCAGAAGAGATACATTGACTTCTATTACAGAGAAGCAACATTGTAAGTCGCCGGAGAAGATGCCAAGTTTTCAGAAGAGATACATTGACTTCTATTACAGAGAAGCAACATTGTAAGTCGCCGGAGAAGATGCCAAGTTTTCAGAAGAGATACAATGTTGCTTCTTATCAATGACCTCCTGAAGAAGAAGAAGAATCTGACACTTGGTGCTTACAAGTAAAAATCTTGTATTTTTGGCTAGAAAATCACTTAGAACCCCCAAACATCATATATTCTTTTTTTTGCAAAGACCCTAGGAAATAAAATAGCGATTGTTACAATATTTTATGTCACACGGTATTCACACAGCGGTCTTTCAAACTTATTTTTTGGGGAAAAAATAGACTTTAATGAATTAAAAAAAAAAAAAAAAAAAAAACTGAACAGTAAAGTTAGCCCATCACTTCCTGATTCCCTTACAGAAGATGGCGGCAGCACCCGAGAGAGAGATAGACTTCGGGTGCCGACATCGCATGCGCCCAGGACAGGTAAGTGTCCATATATTAACCACTTAACGACCGCCGTACGCCTATTTACGTCCACAGAATGGCACGTACAGGCAAATGGGGGTATATATACGTCCCTGCCTTCTAGCGGGTCGGGGGTCCGATCGGGACCCCCTCCGCTGGGTGCGGCGGTGGGCTTACCTGCGGGAGCGATCAGACTTGAGGGGGCGGCGGTTCGTTTGTCGGCCCCCTCGTGATCGCTCCCAGCCAATTCCGTGCGCCGCCGCATCACTTCCTCTGCCTGTAAAATGTAAACGCTGGCAGAGGAAGTGTATTTTCAAACCGCCGAGATGAGAGAAGAGTCACAGTAAGTCGCAGCAACACTACACTGACACCACACACACAGGCACATTAACCCCTTCACATAGGCACCACACACACTGACACCACACACACTGACACCACACACACAGGCACATTAACCCCTTCACATAGGCAACACACACACTGACACCACACACAGGCACATTAACCCCCCCACATAGGAACCACACACACTGACACCACACACACAGGCACATTAACCCCTTCACATAGGCACCACACACACTGACACCACACACACAGGCACATTAACCCCCCCACATAGGCACCACACACACTGACACCACACACACAGGCACATTAACCCCCCCACATACGCACCACACACACTGACACCACACACACACACACACACACTGACACCACACACACTGACACCACACACACAGGCACATAACCCCCACCACACACTACGCACCACACACACACACACCCCCCCACATGACCACACACACTGACACCACACACACAGGCACATGACACCACACACACTGACACCACACACACTGACACCACACACACTGACACCACACACACACACACCACACACACAGGCACATGAACCACACAGGCACATTAACCCCTTCACATAGGCACCACACACACTGACACCACACACACAGGCACATGACACCACACACACAGGCACATTAACCCCCCCCACATAGGCACACACACACTGACACCACACACACAGGCACATTAACCCCCCCACATAGCACCACACACACTGACACCACACACACTGACACCACACACACACACCACACACACTGACACCACACACACTGACACCACACACACAGGCACATTAACCCCCCCACATAGGCACCACACACACAGGCACATTAACCCCTTCACATAGGCACCACACACACTGACACCACACATTAACCCCCCCACATAGCACACCACACACACAGGCACATTAACCCCCCCACATAGGCACCACACACACTGACACCACACACACAGGCACATTAACCCCCCCACATAGGCACACACTACACTGACACCACACACACAGGCACATTAACCCCCCCACATAGGCACCACACACACTGACACCACACACACAGGCACATTAACCCCTTCACATAGGCACCACACACACTGACACCACACACACAGGCACATTAACCCCCCCACATAGGCACCACACACACTGACACCACACACACTGGCACATTAACCCCCCCACATAGGCACCACACACACAGGCACATAGGCACCACACACACTGGCACCACACACACTGACACCACACACAGGCACATTAACCCCCCCACATAGGCACCACACACACTGACACCACACACACAGGCACATTAACCCCCCCACATAGGCACCACACACACTGACACACACACACAGGCACACACACACACACCAGGCACATTAACCCCCCCACATAGGCACCACACACACTGACACCACACACACAGGCACATTAACCCCCCCACATACGCACCACACACACTGACACCACACACACTGACACCACACACACTGACACCACACACACTGACACCACACACACTGACACCACACACACTGACACCACACACACACAGGCACATTAACCCCCCCACATAGGCACCACACACACAGGCACATTAACCCCTTCACATAGGCACCACACACACTGACACCACACACACTGACACCACACACACAGGCACATTAACCCCCCCACATAGGCACACACTACACTGACACCACACACACAGGCACATTAACCCCCCCACATACGCACCACACACACTGACACCACACACACAGGCACATTAACCCCCCCACATACGCACCACACACACTGACACCACACACACTGACACCACACACACTGACACCACACACACTGACACCACACACACACAGGCACATTAACCCCCCCACATAGGCACCACACACACAGGCACATTAACCCCTCCACATAGGCACCACACACACTGACACCACACACACAGGCACATTAACCCCCCCACATAGGCACCACACACACTGACACCACACACACAGGCACATTAACCCCCCCACATACGCACCACACACACTGACACCACACACACAGGCACATTAACCCCCCCACATAGGCACCACACACACTGACACCACACACACAGGCACATTAACCCCCCCACATAGGCACACACTACACTGACACCACACACACAGGCACATTAACCCCCCCACATACGCACCACACACACTGACACCACACACACAGGCACATTAACCCCTTCCGATCACCCCCCCCCCACCCCCCTGTCACACTGTCACTGATTATATATGTACTGATCACATCATTTAGTGTCAGTGTGACAGGAAGTTAGTGGGGGGGTAGGGGGCTACCCTGAACCTAACACTAATAATGTTTTAACCCCTTGATCATCGCCCTAGTTAACCCTTTCACTCCCTATTGCCAGTGTCACTAAGCGATCATTTTTCTGATCGCTGTATTAGTGTCGCTGTTCCCGCTAGGTAGCTATTTTTTACTAAAGACATGTGGCTGAATAAATTTTGGCCTAAATGTTTGGCTAAAATTTAGTTTATTCATTTTTTCTTATAACAAAAAGTAAAAAAAAATGTTTTTTTTCAAAAATGTCGCTCTATTTTTGTTTATAGCGCAAAAAAAAAAAAAACAAAAAAAAAAAAAAAAAAAACGCAGAGGTGATCAAATACCACCAAAAGAAAGCTCTTCCCACAGGAAGAAAAGGACGCAAATTTTGTTTGGAAGCCACGTCGCACGACCGCGCAATTGTCTGTTAAAGCAATTTCTAAATATGGGTTCTCTGGCCGATGGCGATATAGGTCGACCTCTAACACTGTACAGAGACAGGCCCAACCAGGACACACATACTGTACAGAGACAGGCCCAACCAGGACACACATACTGTACAGAGACAGGCCCAACCAGGACACACATACTGTACAGAGACAGGCCCAACCAGGACACACATACTGTACAGAGACAGGCCCAACCAGGACACACATACTGTACAGAGACAGGCCCAACCAGGACACACATACTGTACAGAGACAGGCCCAACCAGGACACACATACTGTACAGAGACAGGCCCAACCAGGACACACATACTGTACAGAGACAGGCCCAACCAGGACACACATACTGTACAGAGACAGGCCCAACCAGGACACACATACTGTACAGAGACAGGCCCAACCAGGACACACATACTGTACAGAGACAGGCCCAACCAGGACACACATACTGTACAGAGACAGGCCCAACCAGGACACACATACTGTACAGAGACAGGCCCAACCAGGACACACATACTGTACAGAGACAGGCCCAACCAGGACACACATACTGTACAGAGACAGGCCCAACCAGGACACACATACTGTACAGAGACAGGCCCAACCAGGACACACATACTGTACAGAGACAGGCCCAACCAGGACACACATACTGTACAGAGACAGGCCCAACCAGGACACACATACTGTACAGAGACAGGCCCAACCAGGACACACACTGTACAGAGACAGGCCCAACCAGGACACACACTGTACAGAGACAGGCCCAACCAGGACACACACTGTACAGAGACAGGCCCAACCAGGACACACACTGTACAGAGACAGGCCCAACCAGGACACACTGTACAGAGACAGGCCCAACCAGGACACACTGTACAGAGACAGGCCCAACCAGGACACACATACTGTACAGAGACAGGCCCAACCAGGACACACATACTGTACAGAGACAGGCCCAACCAGGACACACATACTGTACAGAGACAGGCCCAACCAGGACACACATACTGTACAGAGACAGGCCCAACCAGGACACACATACTGTACAGAGACAGGCCCAACCAGGACACACATACTGTACAGAGACAGGCCCAACCAGGACACACATACTGTACAGAGACAGGCCCAACCAGGACACACATACTGTACAGAGACAGGCCCAACCAGGACACACATACTGTACAGAGACAGGCCCAACCAGGACACACATACTGTACAGAGACAGGCCCAACCAGGACACACATACTGTACAGAGACAGGCCCAACCAGGACACACATACTGTACAGAGACAGGCCCAACCAGGACACACATACTGTACAGAGACAGGCCCAACCAGGACACACATACTGTACAGAGACAGGCCCAACCAGGACACACATACTGTACAGAGACAGGCCCAACCAGGACACACATACTGTACAGAGACAGGCCCAACCAGGACACACACTGTACAGAGACAGGCCCAACCAGGACACACACTGTACAGAGACAGGCCCAACCAGGACACACATACTGTACAGAGACAGGCCCAACCAGGACACACATACTGTACAGAGACAGGCCCAACCAGGACACACTGTACAGAGACAGGCCCAACCAGGACACACTGTACAGAGACAGGCCCAACCAGGACACACATACTGTACAGAGACAGGCCCAACCAGGACACACATACTGTACAGAGACAGGCCCAACCAGGACACACATACTGTACAGAGACAGGCCCAACCAGGACACATACTGTACAGAGACAGGCCCAACCAGGACACACATACTGTACAGAGACAGGCCCAACCAGGACACACATACTGTACAGAGACAGGCCCAACCAGGACACACATACTGTACAGAGACAGGCCCAACCAGGACACACATACTGTACAGAGACAGGCCCAACCAGGACACACATACTGTACAGAGACAGGCCCAACCAGGACACACATACTGTACAGAGACAGGCCCAACCAGGACACACATACTGTACAGAGACAGGCCCAACCAGGACACACATACTGTACAGAGACAGGCCCAACCAGGACACACATACTGTACAGAGACAGGCCCAACCAGGACACACTGTACAGAGACAGGCCCAACCAGGACACACTGTACAGAGACAGGCCCAACCAGGACACACATACTGTACAGAGACAGGCCCAACCAGGACACACTGTACAGAGACAGGCCCAACCAGGACACACTGTACAGAGACAGGCCCAACCAGGACACACATACTGTACAGAGACAGGCCCAACCTGGACACACTGTACAGAGACAGGCCCAACCAGGACACACTGTACAGAGACAGGCCCAACCAGGACACACTGTACAGAGACAGGCCCAACCAGGACACACTGTACAGAGACAGGCCCAACCAGGACACACTGTACAGAGACAGGCCCAACCAGGACACACTGTACAGAGACAGGCCCAACCAGGACACACTGTACAGAGACAGGCCCAACCAGGACACACTGTACAGAGACAGGCGCAGGACACATGGATCATATACTGTAGACAGGCTCAATCAGGACACACATACTGTACAGAGACAGGCCCAGTCAGGACACAGAATAGACCATAGTGTTGCACAGAGACAGACGCAGTGGTTTATAAGATGGTGACACAGTAAGGGCTCACCTGAGGTTGAGTCGGAAGGTGGACCAGGGCAGAATACGGACTCGATGCCCCATCATAGACATTTTATGCAATGTGGGCTGTCTGTTGAAGATGACAATATCCCCATCACACATGTGTCGCTCCACCTGAAGAAGAGAGATGGGGGTCAGAAATGGAGGTCACATGTATCAGAAGTCACCCCACAACTTACCCATAATAGTACCGACAGAGCCTCCACCCACACAGACCCCCGACAGAGCCTCCACCCACACAGACCCCCGACAGAGCCTCCACCCACACAGACCCCCGACAGAGCCTCCACCCACACAGACCCCCGACAGAGCCTCCACCCACACAGACCCCCGACAGAGCCTCCACCCACACAGACCCCCGACAGAGCCTCCACCCACACAGACCCCCGACAGAGCCTCCACCCACACAGACCCCCGACAGAGCCTCCACCCACACAGACCCCCGACAGAGCCTCCACCCACACAGACCCCCGACAGAGCCTCCACCCACACAGACCCCCGACAGAGCCTCCACCCACACAGACCCCCGACAGAGCCTCCACCCACACAGACCCCCGACAGAGCCTCCACCCACACAGACCCCCGACAGAGCCTCCACCCACACAGACCCCCGACAGAGCCTCCACCCACACAGACCCCCGACAGAGCCTCCACCCACACAGACCCCCGACAGAGCCTCCACCCACACAGACCCCCGACAGAGCCTCCACCCACACAGACCCCCGACAGAGCCTCCACCCACACAGACCCCCGACAGAGCCTCCACCCACACAGACCCCCGACAGAGCCTCCACCCACACAGACCCCCGACAGAGCCTCCACCCACACAGACCCCCGACAGAGCCTCCACCCACACAGACCCCCGACAGAGCCTCCACCCACACAGACCCCCGACAGAGCCTCCACCCACACAGACCTGACAGCGAGGTCTGTGCCTTGGGTGGTATACATCAAGCACTGACATGGTCTAATGGAGGCCTTTATTAGGGGCTTTCCAAACACTCAACATCTAAAACTTTATTAACACAAGAAAAGAGCAATGAACTGAACCACAGACGCTCCCCTTCTGACCTTGTAACCAATTTGCAGATGAAGGTCGCTGGGTTTTGGGTGGAATCGCAGGTCTATGCGATCTCCGTTATCTCGTATGATGTATTTGGCTCCTGGGTACTGACTGTTACCTCGTCTCACCAGCTCCTGCAGCCTACAAATATAGGAAAAATTCAATGATGACACTGAACACTGAAGATGTATACATTCAGGGGGCGGGGTGGGGGCGGAACCTTACCGGTCAATGTTGAATGGGGTGACAATCTCCGGGAAGGTCATGTTTGCAGCAATCGACCTCGGAACGCCGACTTGGTCGATGGAGAGATTTGGGTCGGGGGTAATGACCGTTCGGGCGGAGAAATCCACACGTTTCCCCATCAAGTTTCCACGTACTCGCCCTTCCTTTCCTTTTAGACGCATCTTTAAGGATTTCAAGGGGCGTCCAGACTTTTGCATAGCCTGAGAAGAAAGGAAATTACCCAAGCTGTAGACTTGCCCAAAATTCCTGGGTGGCCCCCTTCTATTTACCCATCTTTAGCTCTCTCAATAGGTGAAACCCCTCCCCCTCCACCTACCCGGGTAAACCAGGCATCTCACTATCCACCATGGAACCCCTTCCCCGGGGTAATCCAGGCATCTCGTTATCCACAATAGTGGCCACATGGGTCCCTTCCCCCTCCACCTACCCTGGGTAATCCAGGCATCTCGTTATTCACCATGGTGGCCACATGGAACCCCTTCCCCCTCCACCTACCCTGGGTAATCCAGGCATCTCGTTATCCACATGGGTCCCCTCCCCCTCCACCTACCCTGGGTAATCCAGGCATCTCGTTCTTCACCATGGTGGCCACATGGAACCCCTCCACCTCCACCTACCCGGGGTAGTCCAGGCATCTCGTTATCCACCATGGTGGCCACATGGAACCCCTTCACCCTCCACCTACCCTGGGTAATCCAGGCATCTCGTTATCCACCATGGAACCCCCCACCTCCCTGGGGTAATCCAGGCATCTCGTTATCCACCATGGAACCCCCCCCTCCACGGGGTAATCCAGGCATCTCGTTATCCACCATGGAAACCCCCCCCCTCTCCCCGGGGTAATCCAGGCATCTCGTTATCCACCATGGAACCCCCCCCCCCTCCCCGGGGTAATCCAGGCATCTCGTTATCCACCATGGAACCCCCCCCCTCCCCGGGGTAATCCAGGCATCTCGTTATCCACCATGGAACCCCCCCCCCTCCCCGGGGTAATCCAGGCATCTCGTTATCCACCATGGAACCCCCCCCCCCCCTCCCCGGGGTAATCCAGGCATCTCGTTATCCACCATGGAACCACCCCCCCCCCCCCCCAGGGTAATCCAGACATCTCGTTATCCACCATGGAACCCCTCCCCCTACCCAGGGTAGTCCAGGCATCTCGTTATCCACCATGGAACCCCTCCCCCTACCCAGGGTAGTCCAGGCATCTCGTTATCCACCATGGTGGCCACATGGAACCCCTTCCCCCTCCACCTACCCGGGGTAATCCAGGCATCTCGTTATCCACCATGGAACCCCTCCCCCTCCACCTACCCGGGGTAATCCAGGCATCTCGTTATCCACCATGGAACCCCTCCCCCTCCACCTACCCGGGGTAATCCAGGCATCTCGTTATCCACCATGGAACCCCTCCCCCTCCACCTACCCGGGGTAATCCAGGCATCTCGTTATCCACCATGGTGGCCACATGGAACTGCAGAAGTTTCACATCTTCAGCAATGACGTGGGCTGCGGCGCCGTTCTGCTCGTTCCTCCGCAGCTGGTTGTTTATCTTCACAATATCCGCCAGTTTGTGAGTCAGATCGTCCTGAGGAAAGAAATTCCATTAAATCTCTATTAATTGCCCACTGTGTAGAGACCCCCCCCCTCCCCCGGGGGAGGGTCATTTACAGATCTATTGCCCAACCCAGTGCAGAGCTTGGGAAGTCACTGCGACAATCCGACAGCCCAAGTCAATGTGAATCCCAAGAGGACAAAGCCCCGCCCCCCTCATTACCCACCTGATTTCTGGCCGATCCTTGCATGACAACTGCCGGTCTTACAGACAATGGTGGCACTGGAAGGACGGTGATAATCAACCACTCAGGACGAGCGTATCGCGGGTCCATACCAAGGATGAAACATTCCTCATCTGTTATCCGCTTAAAGATCTCATGGACCCTCTCTGGACTGAGTAGAATCTTCTTCTCCTGAGAGTCTTCATTCACGTGTTTCCATTCAGCATACAACTCCAGACCAGTGCGCCGAATCCGAGGCTGATAACGCCCACAGCCGCCATGACCCTGGAATGACATGGAAGGAGCGATAAGTCAGCCCGGCCAATCCCACAACTCACACACTCGAGCCCCCCCCCCCTCCCCCACAACTCACACTCGGCCCCCCCCCCTCCCCCACAACTCACACTCGGCCCCCCCCCCTCCCCCACAACTCACACTCGGCCCCCCCCCCCCCCCCTCCCCCACAACTCACACTCGGCCCCCCCCCCCCCTCCCCCACAACTCACACTCGGGCCCCCCCCCTCCCCCACAACTCACACTCGCCCCCCCCCCCTCAACTCACACTCGCCCCCCCCCTCCCCCACAACTCTCACACTCGGCCCCCCCCCCTCCCCCACAACTCTCACTCGCCCCCCCCCCCCCCCCCACCTACCCCACAACTCACACTCGCCCCCCCCCCCCCCCCCTCCCCCACAACTCACACTCGGCCCCCCCTCCCCCACAAATCTCACTCGGCCCCCCCCACAACTCTCACACTCGCCCCCCCCCCCCTCCCCCACAACTCACACACTCGCCCCCCCCCCCCCCCCCCCCCCCACAACTCTCACACTCTGCCCTCCCCCACAACTCTCACACAACTCTCACACACGGCCCCCCCCTCCCCCTAGAAATGGTCACAGAAGTCACCTTCTCTTTGGTAATGTCCTCATCCCCCTCGTTCTGCTCCACCCCAAACTTGTTGTCCATTTCTTCTCCACCTTCGCAGATGTTCTTCCCTTTGCACAGCTCATAGACGTGAGTCAGGCGCTTCTTTGGCTGTCCTTTAGATTTCGTTAAAATGTCTTTGATTTTTGGGTTATTCTGAAAGAAACAGAAGTTTAGACGGGATCCACAGGAACGGCGAAGACATGAAAAACATCCAACGGCACCAAAAGACTCACCGAGTCCACCAGAAGCTTGGAGCAAAAGAAACAGACGCAGCGCAAAACTTTCATGGTCTTCACGAGAAATCCACAATGGAAGACCGGCTTCGCCAACTCAATGTGTCCGAAGTGACCGGGACATTCCGTCATGTTACCTGGAAGCAAAGAGAGAGATCACAGCCATCAACATCCATTCATGACCAACAGAAAGGTCCAAAGCGTGTCTGGAAATGTCTATTCACCGATGAGCCGGCACTCACGTGACATCACCAAGACGCGGCTCAATGCCCTACATAAAACCTATAGGACTTTATTCAGAGAAAAGGCTAGAACCGACCAAGGATGAAGGTCCAAGGCCCACCCACGCTGCTAGAACCGGCCAAGGCCCACCCACGCTGCTAGAACCGGCCAAGGCCCACCCACGCTGCTAGAACCGGCCAAGGCCCACCCACGCTGCTAGAACCGGCCAAGGCCCACCCACGCTGCTAGAACCGACCAAGGATGAAGGTCCAAGGCCCACCCACGCTGCTAGAACCGACCAAGGATGAAGGTCCAAGGCCCACCCACGCTGCTAGAACCGACCAAGGATGAAGGTCCAAGGCCCACCCACGCTGCTAGAACCGACCAAGGATGAAGGTCCAAGGCCCACCCACGCTGCTAGAACCGACCAAGGCCCACCCACGCTGCTAGAACCGGCCAAGGCCCACCCACGCTGCTAGAACCGGCCAAGGCCCACCCACGCTGCTAGAACCGGCCAAGGCCCACCCACGCTGCTAGAACCGGCCAAGGCCCACCCACGCTGCTAGAACCGGCCAAGGCCCACCCACGCTGCTAGAACCGGCCAAGGCCCACCCACGCTGCTAGAACCGGCCAAGGCCCACCCACGCTGCTAGAACCGGCCAAGGCCCACCCACGCTGCTAGAACCGGCCAAGGCCCACCCACGCTGCTAGAACCGGCCAAGGCCCACCCACGCTGCTAGAACCGGCCAAGGCCCACCCACGCTGCTAGAACCGGCCAAGGCCCACCCACGCTGCTAGAACCGGCCAAGGCCCACCCACGCTGCTAGAACCGGCCAAGGCTGAAGGTCTAAGACCCACCTATACTGCTAGAACCAACCAAGGCCCACCTATACTGCTAGAACCAACCAAGGCTGAAGGTCCAAGACCCACCTATACTGCTAGAACCGACCAAGGATGACAGTCTAAGGCCCACCTATACAGCCATTTACCATCACCCATTATCCAAGATGAAGTTCCAAGTTCCACCTAACCTCCTACAAGCACCTATGTACCGTGGAAACTGAAGTTCTATCTTGCAGCCATGACAGTATCAGACCCCCCCCCCCCCCGGGTTATACTGCCCATGCAGAACGTAATTTGTGAGTAACGCAAATAGAAGGATCAGCATTACCTGCACATGTCTGACAGCGTCCACTTCGTTCAACCACTCCTTGCCGTGGGTCCATCAATCCACCCAGCTTGGGGCGGCCCCCTTCTGTTGTCTCTGAGTATTTTATTCCTCCCTCTGTGACCGACATGCGTTTCTGGAGAACAAAAACAGCAATTTACCCCTCTGGGTGGCAACAAATCCAGCAATTCACTCAGAAAAGGTCATAGTGGACCGATACAGTGCAGACATCAGTACTGTCACATCCTTGTCCTTCCCACAAGCAGGTGGGAGGACCTAGCCCAACCTCTCAGCGTCCACCCAGGGGGAGGGGGGCCTTACCCCCAACCTCTCAGCATCCACCCAGGGGGAGGGGGGCCTTACCCCCAACCTCTCAGCATCCACCCAGGGGGAGGGGGGCCTTACCCCCAACCTCTCAGCATCCACCCAGGGGGAGGGGGGCCTTACCCCCAACCTCTCAGCATCCACCCAGGGGGAGGGGGGCCTTACCCCCAACCTCTCAGCGTCCACCCAGGGGGAGGGAAGACCTTACCCCCAACCTCTCAGCGTCCACCCAGGGGGAGGTGGGCCAACCCAACCCCCAACCTCTCAGCGTCCACCCAGGGGGAGGGAAGACCTTACCCCAACCTCTCAGCATCCATCCAGGGGGAGGGGGACCTTGCCCCCAACCTCTCAGCATCCATCCAGGGGGAGGGGGACCTTACCCCCAACCTCTCAGCATCCATCCAGGGGGAGGGGGACCTTACCCCCAACCTCTCAGCGTCCACCCAGGGGGAGGGGGGCCTTACCCCCAACCTCTCAGCGTCCACCCAGGGGGAGGGAAGACCTTACCCCCAACCTCTCAGCGTCCACCCAGGGGGAGGGGGACCTTACCCCAACCTCTCAGCATCCATCCAGGGGGAGGGGGACCTTACCCCCAACCTCTCAGCGTCCATCCAGGGGGAGGGGGACCTTACCCCCAACCTCTCAGCGTCCACCCAGGGGAGGGAAGACCTTACCCCCAACCTCTCAGCGTCCACCCAGGGGGAGGGGGGCCTTACCCCCAACCTCTCAGCGTCCACCCAGGGGAGGGAAGACCTTACCCCCAACCTCTCAGCGTCCACCCAGGGGAGGGAAGACCTTACCCCCAACCTCTCAGCGTCCACCCAGGGGAGGGAAGACCTTACCCCCAACCTCTCAGCGTCCACCCAGGGGGAGGGGGGCCTTACCCCCAACCTCTCAGCGTCCACCCAGGGGGAGGGGGGCCTTACCCCCAACCTCTCAGCGTCCACCCAGGGGGAGGGGGGCCTTACCCCAACCTCTCAGCGTCCACCCAGGGGGAGGGGGGCCTTACCCCAACCTCTCAGCGTCCATCCAGGGGGAGGGGGACCTTACCCCCAACCTCTCAGCGTCCATCCAGGGGGAGGGGGACCTTACCCCCAACCTCTCAGCGTCCACCCAGGGGGAGGGGGACCTTACCCCAACCTCTCAGCGTCCACCCAGGGGGAGGGGGGCCTTACCCCCAACCTCTCAGCGTCCACCCAGGGGGAGGGGGGCCTTACCCCCAACCTCTCAGCGTCCACCCAGGGGGAGGGGGGCCTTACCCCCAACCTCTCAGCGTCCACCCCCCATAGTATATTACATTGTACTCTATGATCCCTCACACTATATTACATTGTACTCTATGATCCCTCACACTATATTACATTGTACTCTATGATCCCTCACACTATATTACATTGTACTCTATGATCCCTCACACTATATTACATTGTACTCTATGATCCCTCACACTATATTACATTGTACTCTATGATCCCTCACACTATATTACATTGTACTCTATGATCCCTCACACTATATTACATTGTACTCTATGATCCCTCACAGTATATTACATTGTACTCTATGATCCCTCACAGTATATTACATTGTACTCTATGATCCCTCACAGTATATTACATTGTACTCTATGATCCCTCACAGTATATTACATTGTACTCTATGATCCCCCCATAGTATATTACATTGTACTCTATGATCCCCCCATAGTATATTACATTGTACTCTATGATCCCCCCATAGTATATTACATTGTACTCTATGATCCCCCCATAGTATATTACATTGTACTCTATGATCCCCCCACAGTATATTACATTGTACTCTATGATCCCCCCACAGTATATTACATTGTACTCTATGATCCCCCCACAGTATATTACATTGTACTCTATGATCCCCCCATAGTATATTACATTGTACTCTATGATCCCCCCATAGTATATTACATTGTACTCTATGATCCCCCCATAGTATATTACATTGTACTCTATGATCCCCCCATAGTATATTACATTGTACTCTATGATCCCCCCATAGTATATTACATTGTACTCTATGATCCCCCCATAGTATATTACATTGTACTCTATGATCCCCCCATAGTATGTCTCTATGATCCCCCATAGTATTACAATGTATTAGTCTCTATGATCCCTCACACTATTACATTGTACTCTATGATCCCTCACACTATTACATTGTACTCTATGATCCCTCACACTATTACATTGTACTCTATGATCCCTCACACTATTACATTGTACTCTATGATCCCTCACACTATTACATTGTACTCTATGATCCCTCACACTATTACATTGTACTCTATGATCCCTCACACTATTACATTGTACTCTATGATCCCTCACACTATTACATTGTACTCTATGATCCCCCCATAGTATGTCTCTATGACCCCCCATAGTATATTACATTGTACTCTATGATCCCCCCATAGTATGTCTCTATGATCCCCCATAGTATTACAATGTATTAGTCTCTATGATCCCTCACACTATTACATTGTACTCTATGATCCCTCACACTATTACATTGTACTCTATGATCCCTCACACTATTACATTGTACTCTATGATCCCTCACACTATTACATTGTACTCTATGATCCCTCACACTATTACATTGTACTCTATGATCCCTCACACTATTACATTGTACTCTATGATCCCTCACACTATTTACATTGTACTCTATGATCCCTCACACTATTTACATTGTACTCTATGATCCCTCACACTATTACATTGTACTCTATGATCCCTCACACTATTACATTGTACTCTATGATCCCTCACACTATTACATTGTACTCTATGATCCCTCACACTATTACATTCCCTCACACTATTACATTGTACTCTATGATCCCTCACACTATTACATTGTACTCTATGATCCCTCACACTATTACATTGTACTCTATGATCCCTCACACTATTACATTGTACTCTATGATCCCTCACACTATTACATTGTACTCTATGATCCCTCACACTATTACATTGTACTCTATGATCCCTCACACTATTACATTGTACTCTATGATCCCTCACACTATTACATTGTACTCTATGATCCCTCACACTATTACATTGTACTCTATGATCCCTCACACTATTACATTGTACTCTATGATCCCTCACACTATTACATTGTACTCTATGATCCCTCACACTATTACATTGTACTCTATGATCCCTCACACTATTACATTGTACTCTATGATCCCTCACACTATTACATTGTACTCTATGATCCCTCACACTATTACATTGTACTCTATGATCCCTCACACTATTACATTGTACTCTATGATCCCTCACACTATTACATTGTACTCTATGATCCCTCCATAGTATATTACATTGTACTCTATGATCCCCCCATAGTGTATTACATTGTACTCTATGATCCCCCCATAGTGTATTACATTGTACTCTATGATCCCCCCATAGTGTATTACATTGTACTCTATGATCCCCCCATAGTGTATTACATTGTACTCTATGATCCCTCACAGTATATTACATTGTACTCTATGATCCCCCCCCATAGTATGTCTCTATGATGAGGATCCCTCACACTATTACATTGTACTCTATGATCCCTCACACTATTACATTGTACTCTATGATCCCTCACACTATTACATTGTACTCTATGATCCCTCACACTATTACATTGTACTCTATGATCCCTCACACTATTACATTGTACTCTATGATCCCCCCATAGTATGTCTCTATGATCCCCCCCATAGTATGTCTCTATGATCCCCCCCTCACAGTATTACAATGTATTAGTCTCTATGATCCCTCACAGTATTACAATGTATTTTAGACTTTCCATCCCATTCTATACTCTCTCTCCCTCACACTTCCGGGTGTAGAGCTGTACGTCACAGGGCACGTGACCCCCGCCCCCTCCCTCCCGGGAAGTCGCGAGCCTCCAAGCCCCGCCTCTTACCAGCTCGTCGGGGCCCAGTACACCGAACTGGACGCGTTTGATGGTCCGTAGCTGGCAGGCGCTGTCCCCGGTGGGTGGGCCGGACATGTTGGCGGCCGGACGGTTCCTTCGGGAAGGCGGAGACTAGGACCGCTTTATAGTGTAGGAGGTCCCGGAGACGCGAGCAGCACTTTCCCCTCTCAGAGGTCCGTTGCTGCTGGCGCTCACTGCGCTTCTGAGCGGCCCCGTGAAGCGACTCTTCCTTATATAGACTGTACCACTGCCTACGGGTGGAACGGGTCTTGTTTCCAGGGGCAGTGGGCGGATCTCTCTCCTACAATTGGAGGACCGTCAGGAGTCTGATGACGACAAAGGAAAACGGCCCGCATGCGCACTCATTCGGGTATTTCCGGCAACTTCCGTAAGCAGGGGGCAGGCCTATAGCGATGACTCAATGGAGGAGGGGCGGTCCTAAGCTGTGACTGACACATATATTCTCCAATAGCGCGATGCCTTACGCTTGTTTGGCGGGTATGAGTCTTTCTGTCGTGCACGCGCATTTCGGATACTTAGTAATGGCGGACTACTTCAGCAGTTTATCTCCGTGATGGTTATTTATTTTATTTTTATCGTTTTTTCCGCCGGTTCATGTCTTTGTATAGTCTATGGATAGCGCTATGCCGAATCGCCAGCGGAGCCGTTATTTAGGGTGTAGGCCTCACATCCCCGTGCTCGATTTTTTTCAACGTACCGAAGAAGAAGCCTGAAGCCGGGCATGCAATTCAAGACACACCGAGGCTTCGCGGGTTTTGTAGGCCGCGGGTGTTTAATGGAGGAATGCGTGTGATGATTGATCAGTGTGTGGGGGAGACCTCCTCATAGACTCCAGAGACCTCATTATTCTTATTATTCCGGGAACGGACGGACATTATCGGGACTTATCTCCTCAACATGTTTACCTGTGTACTGCGCGACGGCCTGCAATGGCGCTCCGTGTTCTCTACAACCGGCGTGCGGTCTGGGGCCCCCGGTGGGGGTGTAGAGTGTGCGGTCTGGGGACCCGGTGGGGGTGTAGGGTGTGCGGTCTGGGGCCCCCGGTGGGGGTGTAGGGTGTGCGGTCTGGGGACCCGGTGAGGGTGTAGGGTGTGCGGTCTGGGGACCCGGTGAGGGTGTAGGGTGTGCGGTCTGGGGACCCGGTGAGGGTGTAGGGTGTGCGGTCTGGGGACCCGGTGAGGGTGTAGGGTGTGCGGTCTGGGGCCCCCGGTGAGGGTGTAGGGTGTGCGGTCTGGGGCCCCCGGTGGGTGTGTAGGGTGTGCGGTCTGGGGCCCCCGGTGGGTGTGTGCCGTCTGGGGACCCGGTGGGTGTGTAGGGTGTGCGGTCTGGGGCCCCCGGTGGGTGTGTAGAGTGTGCGGTCTGGGGACCCGGTGAGGGTGTGCGGTCTGGGGCCCCCGGTGGGTGTGTAGGGTGTGCGGTCTGGGGCCCCCGGTGGGGGTGTAGGGCGTGCGGTCTGGGGCCCCCGGTGAGGGTGTAGGGTGTGCGGTCTGGGGCCCCCGGTGGGGGTGTAGAGTGTGCGGTCTGGGGCCCCCGGTGGGGGTGTAGAGTGTGCGGTCTGGGTCCCCCGGTGGGGGTGTAGAGTGTGCGGTCTGGGGCCCCCGGTGAGGGTGTAGGGTGTGCGGTCTGGGGCCCCCGGTGGGTGTGTAGGGTGTGCGGTCTGGGGCCCCCGGTGGGGGTGTAGGGCGTGCGGTCTGGGGCCCCCGGTGAGGGTGTAGGGTGTGCGGTCTGGGGCCCCCGGTGGGGGTGTAGAGTGTGCGGTCTGGGTCCCCCGGTGGGGGTGTAGAGTGTGCGGTCTGGGGCCCCCGGTGAGGGTGTAGGGTGTGCGGTCTGGGGCCCCCGGTGAGGGTGTAGGGTGTGCGGTCTGGGGCCCCCGGTGAGGGTGTAGGGTGTGCGGTCTGGGGCCCCCGGTGAGGGTGTAGGGTGTGCGGTCTGGGGCCCCCGGTGGGGGTGTAGGGTGTGCGGTCTGGGGCCCCCGGTGGGGGTGTAGAGTGTGCGGTCTGGGGCCCCCGGTGGGGGTGTAGAGTGTGCGGTCTGGGGCCCCCGGTGGGGGTGTAGAGTGTGCGGTCTGGGGCCCCCGGTGGGGGTGTAGAGTGTGCGGTCTGGGGCCCCCGGTGGGGGTGTAGAGTGTGCGGTCTGGGGCCCCCGGTGGGGGTGTAGAGTGTGCGGTCTGGGGCCCCCGGTGGGGGTGTAGAGTGTGCGGTCTGGGGCCCCCGGTGAGGGTGTAGGGTGTGCGGTCTGGGGCCCCCGGTGAGGGTGTAGGGTGTGCGGTCTGGGGCCCCCGGTGAGGGTGTAGGGTGTGCGGTCTGGGGCCCCCGGTGGGGGTGTAGGGTGTGCGGTCTGGGGCCCCCGGTGGGGGTGTAGGGTGTGCGGTCTGGGGCCCCTGGTGAGGGTGTAGGGTATGCGGTCTGGGGCCCCCGGTGAGGGTGTAGATTGTGCGGACTATGGGTTGGTCTTGGCGCTGGAGGGAGGAGAGGGGGCCTGCTGGTGTGCCCTCTTGGCGCTGGAGGGAGGAGAGGGGGCCTGCTGGTGTGCCCCCTTGGCGCTGGAGGGAGGAGAGGGGGCCTGCTGGTGTGCCCCCTTGGCGCTGGAGGGAGGAGAGGGGCCTGCTGGTGTGCCCTCTTGGCACTGGAGGGAGGAGAGGGGCCTGCTGGTGTGCCCTCTTGGAGCAGGAGGGAGGAGAGGGGCCTGCTGGTGTGCCCTCTTGGCACTGGAGGGAGGCGAGGGGACCTGCTGGTGTGCTCCCTTGGCACTGGAGGGAGGAGAGGGGGCCCATGGTGTGCCCCCTTGGAGCAGGAGGGAGGAGAGGGGCCTGCTGGTGTGCCCTCTTGGCACTGGAGGGAGGCGAGGGGACCTGCTGGTGTGCTCCCTTGGCGCTGGAGGGAGGAGAGGGGTTCGCTGGTGTGCCCTCTTGGCACTGGAGGGAGGAGAGGGGGCCCATGGTGTGCCCCCTTGGAGCAGGAGGTAGGAGAGGGGGCCTGCTGGTGTGCCCTCTTGGAGCAGGAGGGAGGAGAGGGGCCTGCTGGTGTGCCCTCTTGGAGCAGGAGGGAGGAGAGGGGCCTGCTGGTGTGCCCCCTTGGCGCAGGAGGGAGGAGAGGGGTCTGCTGGTGTGCCCTCTTGGCGCAGGAGGGAGGAAAGGGGCCTGCTGGTGTGCCCTCTTGGCGCAGGAGGGAGCAGAGGGGCCTGCTGGTGTGCCCTCTTAGCGCAGGAGGGAGGAGAGGGGCCTGCTGGTGTGCCCTCTTGGCGCTGGAGGGAGGAGAGGGGCCTGCTGGTGTGCCCTCTTGGCGCAGGAGGGAGGAGAGGGGGCCTGCTGGTGTGCCCTCTTGGCGCAGGAGGGAGGAGAGGGGTCTGCTGGTGTGCCCTCTTGGCGCAGGAGGGAGGAAAGGGGCCTGCTGGTGTGCCCTCTTGGCGCAGGAGGGAGCAGAGGGGCCTGCTGGTGTGCCCTCTTAGCGCAGGAGGGAGGAGAGGGGCCTGCTGGTGTGCCCTCTTGGCGCTGGAGGGAGGAGAGGGGCCTGCTGGTGTGCCCTCTTGGCGCAGGAGGGAGGAGAGGGGGCCTGCTGGTGTGCCCTCTTGGCGCAGGAGGGAGGAGAGGGGGCCTGCTGGTGTGCCCTCTTGGCGCTGGAGGGAGGAGAGGGGCCTGCTGGTGTGCCCTCTTGGCGCTGGAGGGAGGAGAGGGGCCTGCTGGTGTGCCCTCTTGGCGCTGGAGGGAGGAGAGGGGCCTGCTGGTGTGCCCTCTTGGCGCTGGAGGGAGGAGAGGGGCCTGCTGGTGTGCCCTCTTGGCGCAGGAGGGAGGAGAGGGGCCTCCTGGTGTGCCCTCTTGGCGCAGGAGGGAGGAGAGGGGCCTGCTGGTGTGCCCTCTTGGCGCTGGAGGGAGGAGAGGGGCCTGCTGGTGTGCCCTCTTGGCGCAGGAGGGAGGAGAGGGGGCCTGCTGGTGTGCCCTCTTGGCGCTGGAGGGAGGAGAGGGGCCTGCTGGTGTGCCCTCTTGGCGCAGGAGGGAGGAGAGGGGCCTCCTGGTGTGCCCTCTTGGCGCAGGAGGGAGGAGAGGGGCCTGCTGGTGTGCCCTCTTGGCGCTGGAGGGAGGAGAGGGGCCTGCTGGTGTGCCCTCTTGGCGCAGGAGGGAGGAGAGGGGGCCTGCTGGTGTGCCCTCTTGGCGCTGGAGGAGGGAGTGCTGGTAGCCCTCTTGGGCTGGAGGGGAGAGGGGCCTGCTGGTGTGCCCTCTTGGCGCTGGGTGTGCCCTCTTGGCGCAGGGAGGAGAGGGGACCTGCTGGTGTGCTGCTGGAGGGAGGAGAGGGGGCCTGTGCCCTCTTGGCGCAGGAGGGAGGAGAGGGGCCTGCTGGTGTGCCCTCTTGGCGCAGGAGGGAGGATAGGGTTCTGATGGTGTGCCCCCTTGGCACTGGAGGGAGGAGAGGGGCCTGCTGGTGTGCCCTCTTGGCGCAGGAGGGAGGATAGGGTTCTGATGGTGTGCCCCCTTGGCACTGGAGGGAGGAGAGGGGGCCTGCTGGTGTGCCCCCTTGGCGCAGGAGAGAGGAGAGGGGTCTGCTGGTGTGCCCCCTTGGCACTGGAGGGAGGCAAGGGGACCTGCTGGTGTGCTCCCTTGGCGCTGGAGGGAGGAGAGGGGTTCGCTGGTGTGCCCTCTTGGCACTGGAGGGAGGAGAGGGGTTCGCTGGTATGCCCCCTTGGAGCAGGAGGTAGGAGAGGGGGCCCGCTGGTGTGCCCCCTTGGAGCAGGAGGGAGGAGAGGGGCCTGCTGGTGTGCCCTCTTGGAGGAGAGGGGCCTGCTGGTGTGCCCCCTTGGAGCAGGAGGGAGGAGAGGGGCCTGCTGGTGTGCCCCCTTGGAGCAGGAGGGAGGAGAGGGGTCTGCTGGTGTGCCCTCTTGGCGCAGGAGGGAGGAGAGGGGCCTGCTGGTGTGCCCTCTTGGCGCAGGAAGGAGCAGAGGGGCCTGCTGGTGTGCCCTTTTGGCGCAGGAGGGAGGAGAGGGGCCTGCTGGTGTGCCCTCTTGGCGCTGGAGGGAGGAGAGGGGGCCTGCTGGTGTGCCCTCTTGGCGCAGGAGGGAGGAGAGGGGCCTGCTGGTGTGCCCCCTTGGCACTGGAGGGAGGAGAGGGGACCTGCTGGTGTGCTCCCTTGGCGCTGGAGGGAGGAGTGGGCTTCGCTGGTGTGCCCTCTTGGCACTGGAGGGAGGAGAGGGGGCCCGCTGGTGTGCCCCCTTGGAGCAGGAGGGAGGAGAGCGGTCTGCTGGTGTGCCCTCTTGGCGCAGGAGGGAGGAGAGGGGCCTGCTGGTGTGCCCTCTTGGAGGAGAGGGGCCTGCTGGTGTGCCCCCTTGGAGCAGGAGGGAGGAGAGCGGTCTGCTGGTGTGCCCTCTTGGCGCAGGAGGGAGGAGAGGGGCCTGCTGGTGTGCCCTCTTGGCGCAGGAGGGAGCAGAGGGGCCTGCTGGTGTGCCCTTTTGGCGCAGGAGGGAGGAGAGGGGCTTGCTGGTGTGCCCTCTTGGCGCTGGAGGGAGGAGAGGGGCCTGCTGGTGTGCCCTCTTGGCGCTGGAGGGAGGATAGGGGCCTGCTGGTGTGCCCTCTTGGCGCTGGAGGGAGGATAGGGGCCTGCTGGTGTGCCCTTTTGGCGCAGGAGGGAGAAGAGGGGCCTGCTGGTGTGCCCTTTTGGCGCAGGAGGGAGGAGAGGGGCCTGCTGGTGTGTCCTCTTGGCGCTGGAGGGAGGAGAGGGGTTCGCTGGTGTGCCCTCTTGGCGCAGGAGGGAGGAGAGGGGACCTGCTGGTGTGCCCTCTTGGCGCTGGAGGGAGGAGAGGGGGCCTGCTGGTGTGCCCTCTTGGCGCAGGAGGGAGGAGAGGGGCCTGCTGGTGTGCCCTCTTGGCGCAGGAGGGAGGATAGGGTTCTGATGGTGTGCCCCCTTGGCGCAGGAGGGAGGAGAGGGGGCCTGCTGGTGTGCCCCCTTGGCGCAGGAGGGAGGAGAGGGGGCCTGCTGGTGTGCCCCCTTGGCACTGGAGGGAGGCGAGGGGACCTGCTGGTGTGCTCCCTTGGCGCTGGAGGGAGGAGAGGGGTTCGCTGGTGTGCCCTCTTGGCACTGGAGGGAGGAGAGGGGGCCCGCTGGTGTGCCCCCTTGGAGCAGGAGGGAGGCGAGGGGACCTGCTGGTGTGCTCCCTTGGCGCTGGAGGGAGGAGTGGGGTTCGCTGGTGTGCCCTCTTGGCACTGGAGGGAGGAGAGGGGGCCCGCTGGTGTGCCCCCTTGGAGCAGGAGGGAGGAGAGGGGGCCTGCTGGTGTGCCCTCTTGGAGGAGAGGGGCCTGCTGGTGTGCCCCCTTGGAGCAGGAGGGAGGAGAGCGGTCTGCTGGTGTGCCCTCTTGGCGCAGGAGGGAGGAGAGGGGCCTGCTGGTGTGCCCTCTTGGCGCAGGAGGGAGCAGAGGGGCCTGCTGGTGTGCCCTTTTGGCGCAGGAGGGAGGAGAGGGGCTTGCTGGTGTGCCCTCTTGGCGCTGGAGGGAGGAGAGGGTCCTGCTGGTGTGCCCTCTTGGCGCTGGAGGGAGGATAGGGGCCTGCTGGTGTGCCCTCTTGGCGCTGGAGGGAGGATAGGGGCCTGCTGGTGTGCCCTTTTGGCGCAGGAGGGAGAAGAGGGGCCTGCTGGTGTGCCCTTTTGGCGCAGGAGGGAGGAGAGGGGCCTGCTGGTGTGCCCTCTTGGCGCAGGAGGGAGGAGAGGGGACCTGCTGGTGTGCCCTCTTGGCGCTGGAGGGAGGAGAGGGGGCCTGCTGGTGTGCCCTCTTGGCGCAGGAGGGAGTAGAGGGGCCTGCTGGTGTGCCCTCTTGGCGCAGGAGGGAGGATAGGGTTCTGATGGTGTGCCCCCTTGGCGCAGGAGGGAGGAGAGGGGGCCTGCTGGTGTGCCCCCTTGGCGCAGGAGGGAGGAGAGGGGGCCTGCTGGTGTGCCCCCTTGGCACTGGAGGGAGGCGAGGGGACCTGCTGGTGTGCTCCCTTGGCGCTGGAGGGAGGAGAGGGGTTCGCTGGTGTGCCCTCTTGGCACTGGAGGGAGGAGAGGGGGCCCGCTGGTGTGCCCCCTTGGAGCAGGAGGGAGGCGAGGGGACCTGCTGGTGTGCTCCCTTGGCGCTGGAGGGAGGAGAGGGGTTCGCTGGTGTGCCCTCTTGGCACTGGAGGTAGGAGAGGGGCCTGCTGGTGTGCCCTCTTGGAGGAGAGGGGCCTGCTGGTGTGCCCCCTTGGAGCAGGAGGGAGGAGAGGGGCCTGCTGGTGTGCCCCCTTGGAGCAGGAGGGAGGAGAGGGGCCTGCTGGTGTGCCCTCTTGGCGCAGGAGGGAGGAGAGGGGCCTGCTGGTGTGCCCTCTTGGTGCTGGAGGGAGCAGAGGGGCCTGCTGGTGTGCCCTTTTGGCGCAGGAGGGAGGAGAGGGGCCTGCTGGTGTGCCCTCTTGGCGCTGGAGGGAGGAGAGGGGCCTGCTGGTGTGCCCTCTTGGCGCTGGAGGGAGGAGAGGGGCCTGCTGGTGTGCCCTCTTGGCGCTGGAGGGAGGATAGGGGCCTGCTGGTGTGCCCTCTTGGCGCTGGAGGGAGTAGAGGGGCCTGCTGGTGTGCCCCCTTGGAGCAGGAGGGAGGAGAGGGGTCTGCTGGTGTGCCTTCTTGGCGCAGGAGGGAGGAGAGGGGCCTGCTGGTGTGCCCTCTTGGCGCTGGAGGGAGCAGAGGGGCCTGCTGGTGTGCCCTTTTGGCGCAGGAGGGAGGAGAGGGGCCTGCTGGTGTGCCCTCTTGGCGCTGGAGGGAGGAGAGGGGCCTGCTGGTGTGCCCTCTTGGCGCTGGAGGGAGGAGAGGGGCCTGCTGGTGTGCCCTCTTGGCGCTGGAGGGAGGAGAGGGGCCTGCTGGTGTGCCCTCTTGGCGCTGGAGGGAGGAGAGGGGCCTGCTGGTGTGCCCTCTTGGCGCTGGAGGGAGGATAGGGGCCTGCTGGTGTGCCCTCTTGGCGCTGGAGGGAGGATAGGGGTCTGCTGGTGTGCCCTTTTGGTGCAGGAGGGAGGAGAGGGGCCTGCTGGTGTGCCCTCTTGGCGCAGGAGGGAGGAGAGGGGCCTGCTGGTGTGTCCTCTTGGCGCTGGAGGGAGGATAGGGGCCTGCTGGTGTGCCCTTTTGGCGCTGGAGGGAGGAGAGGGGCCTGCTGGTGTGCCCTCTTGGCGCTGGAGGGAGGAGAGGGGCCTGCTGGTGTGCCCTCTTGGCGCTGGAGGGAGGAGAGGTGCCTGCTGGTGTGCCCTCTTGGTGCAGGAGGGAGGAGAGGGGCCTGCTGGTGTGCCCTTTTGGTGCAGGAGGGAGGAGAGGGGACCTGCTGGTGTGTCCTCTTGGCGATGGAGGGAGGAGAGGGGACCTGCTGGTGTGCCCTCTTGGCACTGGAGGGAGGAGAGGGGTGTGCTGGTGTGCCCTCTTGGCACTGGAGGGAGGAAAGGGGGCCCGCTGGTGTGCCCTCTTGCCACTGGAGGGAGGCGAGGGGACCTGCTGGTGTGCTCCCTTGGCGCTGGAGGGAGGAGAGGGGTTCGCTGGTGTGCCCTCTTGGCACTGGAGGGAGGAGAGGGGGCCTGCTGGTGGGCCCCCTTGGAGCAGGAGGGAGGAGAGGGGGCCCGCTGGTGTGCCCCCTTGGAGCAGGAGGGAGGATAGGGGCCTGCTGGTGTGCCCTCTTGGCGCTGGAGGGAGGAGAGGGGCCTGCTGGTGTGCCCTCTTGGCACTGGAGGGAGGAGAGGGGCCTGCTGGAACACCTTAGGTACAAGAATACACCTCGGCCATGCCTGTTAGGCATATGGGGAGAGCGGACGCTGGCAGCACCTGGATCAGAGTGGCGAGTCCCCTGGGGTCCCTCACTCTGAGCAGCTAGGGGGGGGGGGGTGAATTTTGTTTTCTTTCTCGTACATCACGGGACACAGAGCGGCATATTCATTACTATGTGGGTTATATGGAGTACCTTCAGGTGTGGACACTGGCAATCTCAAACAGGAAGTCCCCTCCCTATATAACCCCCTCCCCTAGAGGGAGTCCCTCAGTTTTTTCGCCAGTGTCTTAGGTGTTGGTCACGGAATAGCTTTGCTCCACATCCTTTGGGATTAAGGGCGGGCTAACCGGATCTGTCCAAGGAGCCTCAGTGCCAAAGTGGACAGTACCCGGGCCCCAAACCGTGGGGTTTTGCCTATAATGCTCCTCTTCGGAGGGCTGGACCCTGGGCCCAGGACTTGGAGTTTGCAAAAAACCATAAGGTTCCTGTTTTGCCAGGGTGCTATATAGGTCCAGGACAGTGGGTACCTTCATAGGACCCCAGGGCCTGAAGGTCTACTACGCTACCCACGGAGATGGGAGAAGACTGGATCAGTTTGCTGGTCAAACATCCTGCAGCATGGAGCAGGTAAGGGGGAGCCTGCGGGACTTGGTTCGACAGCAGGCTCCCCGGGGTAACCTAAAAGGGGGGATAGCCTGAGTATGCTCTGCATGGGCAACCGTGATCACTATGTCTAAGAGACAGGATGACACCCTTTCTCCCCCCATCACTAGGCCCCCCTGTCTAAAGGTGTTGCTAGCTAACCTGCTGTTTCTTCCTAGAGGCTAGTAAAGGATCCTTAGGGGCCTTGAGAGAGTCCTACCTGGCCGGGAGTTTTGAATCTGCCGCCGTTTCTGCGCCATGGATCTCCAGCAGCGCGGCTCCTCCATGTTCTTCCTGTTTCCGGGTACGCGCGCGCGCGCGTGCACGCGCGTGTCTTATTGACGGTTTCGCGCCATCCAGACAGGAGGGCGGGGGGGGGGCGGGCCTGCGGCGTCATACAGGGGCGCGCCCTTCTGCTGTTATAGACAGCAGGCCTTGTCAGGGCTCAGTCTGTGGCTGATTTTTTCAAGGAGAGGACGCAGGGCGGCAGAACAGTGACTCCCGGTGGCGGAAGAGGGGTAGTACATATGGACTTTGTCCCAATGTCTTTATTGTTAAGCCAAAAAATCCCCCTTATTTGACAGCAGGTTGGAGGCTGGCAAACTTAAATTAGGGTCATTGTATATGGTCAAAGAAAATATATAATATATAATTATTTAAAAAAAAAAAAAAAAAAAAAAAAAAAAGAAAAAAGACCAACATACGGGCCCATCAGTTTGTGGGGACACTAGTGATCTACTCTCCCCTAAACTTTGGAATTGTACTCCTGGCCACTACAGTCTGTTGTGTGGGCGGAGTCCCTCGATTTTGTATTATGGCTTCCAAGGGTTCGGGGTCAAAGGGTACAAAAAAGACCAAAAAACAAAAGGGTTCCCTTTCTGATTCTGATATGCCGATTCTTTCCCCGCAGCTTATTAATTTAAGAAGCGCCTTGGATGAGCCATTAGGGGGATCTGGTGCGGAGGCTGGCCCAGATCAGCCCAGCCCTGTGTTTATCACAGAGGAGATGCTAGCCGTATCCCTAGGGGGGCTAGAAGAGAGAATAGCAGCATTGATCGCTAGAGCTATTCCTGGTAAGAAACGGGTTAGATCCCCATCACCAGGGGGTGTATCCTCAGATGCTGAGATTCTCTCTCCGGAGGAATTAGAATCACAGGAGGATCAACTGGACCTGAACCAAGAGGGTTCAGGGATGGAGGGGTCTACCTCTGAGGAACCATTTTCAGACTCCCAGACAGAGAGACTGTGGGTACAGTCTTTGACGGACATGGTCCGATCGGCATTTAGTTTGCCATTGCCAGAACCTCAGGTTCCTCCGGTATCCTCTCTGGGCTCCTTGAGAGCCCCGTTAAGCAACGCAGTGTTTCCGGTCCATCCTCTCTTGGAGGAATTGATCTTTCGGGATTGGGTACGGCCGGACAGGGTTTTTCTGCCACCGAAAAGATTTGCGGTCATTTATCCCATGGAGGAAAAATTCTCCAAGAGATGGAGGCTCCCAGTAGTGGATGCAGCCATCTCATGTGTGAATAAATCACTAACTTGCCCGGTGGAAAACATACATATGTTTAAAGATCCGGTTGATAAAAGATTAGAAACACTTTTAAAAGCATCCTTTGCTACGGCAGGAGCAGTGGTGCAGCCAGCGGTAGCTGCAATTGGAGTTTGTCAGGCATTAAAAGACCAGACAAAAGAGATGTTAAAAGACATGCCTACCCAACAAGCAGAAGAGTTTGCTGACATTCCCAGAGCTCTGTGTTTTGCGGTAGATGCTATAAAAGATTCCATCCAGCAGGCTTCTCGGTTATCACTATGTTTGGTACACATGAGAAGGCTCTTATGGTTGAAGAACTGGGCGGCAGAACCCCCATGCAAAAAGCTTCTGGCAGGATTTCCCTTCCATGGAGGACGACTCTTCGGAGAGGATCTGGATAAATATATTCAGACTATTTCAAATGGCAAGAGTACCCTTTTACCGGTCAAAAAGACATTCCGGGCTCCTACATTTAGAAGGCAGCTTTTTCCTGCCTCGGGGCCCTCTAATTCCAGGCAGTATCGACGGCCGCCTGCGCGATCCAACGGTAACAGTAGATCGCAGGGACAAACCCCTGGGGGTAGGAAGTTTGGGAAGCCAAGATCCCCGACAAGTGGGTCCGGGCATCTGTAACCACAGGTTACAGACTGGAGTTTCTAAGGTATCCTCCGCCTCATTTTCAAGAATCAAGGCTACCAAGGGATCCAGCAAGGAAGGCCTCAATGCTGGCAGCTTTGGAGCACCTGCTTTGCCAAGACGTAATTATAGAAGTGCCAGCCCAAGAGCAAGGCCTAGGTTTCTATTCCAATCTCTTTGTCATACCAAAGCCCAACGGCGATGTCAGGCCAATTTTGGATCTAAAGAGGTTAAACGGTTATCTAAGGCTGCGGTCCTTCCGGATGGAATCCATCCGGTCAGCAGCCGCCGCGCTTCAGAAGGACGATTTTCTGGCCTCCATAGACATAAAAGATGCTTACCTTCATGTACCAATCTTTCAGTCGCATCAAAGGTTTTTACGCTTCGCGGTCGGGCAGCGACACTTCCAATTCAGGGCGCTCCCTTTCGGGCTGGCCACAGCCCCCCGGGTATTCACGAAGATCCTAGCCCCAGTTCTGGCCAATTTAAGAATCCAAGGAGTCACAGTCCTAGCATACTTGGACGACCTTTTAATTATAGATCATTCACGGACGGGTCTGCAGAAGGCAGTAAACCTCACGGTTCGGTACCTCGAAGAATTCGGCTGGGTCCTAAACCAGGGAAAGTCAGCATTCCAGCCTACAAAGCAGTTGGAATACCTCGGCATGAGGTTAGACACGGAACGTCAAAAGGTGTTCCTGCCCCTTGTAAAGATCAGGGCGATCAAGGGGTTGGTTCAGTTGGTTATAAACAAGAAAAGACCAACTATTCGCCTGTGTATGCGATTACTAGGCAAGCTAGTGGCCACATTCGAGGCAGTACCATACGCTCAGATCCACACTCGCGTCCTACAGGCAGCCATTCTAGCAGCCTGGGGCAAGAGGGCACATGCCTTAGAGTCCCCTTTGACGCTATCATCAAGGGTCCGACAAAGCCTGGCCTGGTGGTTGAACCCTCAGAACCTTCTAAAGGGAAGATCCTTCAGCCCTGTTGTCTGGAAGGTAGTTACCACAGACGCCAGCCTGGCAGGCTGGGGGGCGGTCTTCGAGGGGTTCTCCCGCCAGGGAACTTGGGTGGAAGCAGAGAGGCAGCTCCCCATCAATATCTTGGAAATCAGAGCTGCTCGCCTAGCCCTGTTGGCATGGACCTCCAGATTAAAGGGGTTCCCGGTGAGAATCCAGTCAGACAATGCCACGGCGGTGGCATACATAAACCACCAAGGGGGAACCAGGAGCCAGGCCGCTCAAAGGGAAGTGAACTTGATATTTCAATGGGCAGAGGTTCATGTACCCTGCATTTCAGCGATATTCATTCCCGGAGTGGACAACCTGCAGGCAGACTTCTTAAGTCGCCAGAGTCTGTTGCCAGGGGAGTGGTCTCTGCATCCCCAGGTCTTTCAGACAATCTGCCAGAGGTGGGGAACGCCAGACGTAGATATAATGGCATCCAGGTTCAACAAGAAACTAGACAGGTTCGTGTCGCGAGCGAGGGATCCTATGGCCTGCGGAACCGATGCGTTGGTTTGCCCTTGGCATCAATTCAAACTTCTATATGCATTTCCTCCACTACAGTTACTCCCCCGCCTGTTGCACAAGATCAGAGTGGAGCACAAGCCAGTCATTCTAATAGCTCCAGCTTGGCCCCGGAGGGCTTGGTACTCGCTAGTCCTGAATATGGCAGTGGGAGACCCTTGGACTCTTCCGCTACAACCAGACCTACTCTCACAAGGTCCGATCCTCCACCCTACATTACAGCGTCTAAATTTGACGGCCTGGAGGCTGAATCCCTGATTCTCAGGGGTAGGGGTCTGTCTAGGCAGGTAATCCCTACCCTGATTAAGGCTAGAAAGCCGGTCTCCAGGGTAATTTATTACAGGGTGTGGAGGAACTATATAGGCTGGTGTGAATCCAAAAGATGGAATTGCCGCAAATATACTATTGATAGGGTGTTAAGTTTTCTCCAGCTAGGAGTGGATAAAGGCCTGGCACTAAGCACAATCAAAGGACAGATCTCGGCTCTGTCAGTGTGGTTTCAGAGGCCGCTGGCCACCCACTCGCTGGTAAAGACCTTCTTACAGGGCGTCTTGCGTATTAATCCTCCTGTCAAGGCACCAGTTTGTCCTTGGGACCTAAATCTTGTCCTGTCCACTCTACAGAAACAGCCTTTTGAGCCTTTGGCTGAGATTCCTTTACTCTTACTGACAAGAAAATTGGTTTTCTTGGTCGCCTTAGTTTCGGCCAGGAGAGTGTCAGAATTAGCAGCCTTATCATGTAAGGAACCATATCTTGTTCTGCATAAGGACAGGGCAGTTCTCCGGCCCCATCCTTCCTTTCTACCAAAGGTTATATCCAAATTTCACTTAAACCAGGATTTGGTACTTCCATCCTTCTTTCCAAAACCTACGTCTAGAAAGGAGGGGTTGCTGCATACCTTGGATATTGTCCGGGCCATGAAGGCCTATCTTAAAGCTACAGAAAAGATCCGGAAAACAGATGTGTTATTCGTTCTACCAGATGGCCCCAAGAAGGGGCAGGCAGCTGCAAAATCCACCATCTCAAGATGGATTAGACAATTAATCATTCAAGCCTACGGGTTGAAGAGGTTGCCTCCTCCGTTGTCGGTAAAGGCCCATTCTACCAGGGCCATGGGCGCCTCTTGGGCAGCACACCATCAGATCTCTATGGCTCAGATATGCAAGGCGGCAACGTGGTCATCAGTCCACACGTTTACAAGGTTTTATCAACTAGACGTGAGAAGGAATGCGGATTCTGCCTTTGGACAGGCAGTACTACAGGCTGCAGTTTGAAATCCTCGGGATCAGAAACACCCTTGGTTATAAAAAAAAAAAAAAAAAAAGTTTTTTCTTGACTAAGTTGGAATTATTATTATGATTTGAGTTTATCTCTAAATTGAATCCTTCTTTGGAAGATGTCTCCCTCCCCTCATTAAAGCATTGCTTTCGGACATCCCATATAGTAATGAATATGCCGCTCTGTGTCCCGTGATGTACGAGAAAGAAAAAGGGATTTTTAAATACAGCTTACCTGTAAAATCCTTTTCTTGGAGTACATCACGGGACACAGAGCTCCCACCCCTCTTTTGGGTGACCATTTTGGGAGGCATACTGCTTGCTACAAAACTGAGGGACTCCCTCTAGGGGAGGGGGTTATATAGGGAGGGGACTTCCTGTTTGAAGATTGCCAGTGTCCACACCTGAAGGTACTCCATATAACCCATATAGTAATGAATATGCCGCTCTGTGTCCCGTGATGTACTCCAAGAAAAGGATTTTACAGGTAAGCTGTATTTAAAAATCCCTTTTTTGCTGCCTTGCCTGGTCCCTATGGGTGTCGGGCAAGTGCAGGTTGCATGACGCCAGAAGCTGGCCTTTTCTTTCCCTGACATCCCTGTGGTGGCAACTGGTGCCCTGTACCTGGGGGGCGTATGGACGCCTTGTCGATGGTCCTGGAGTCCCTTATTACCATGGTAGAAGCGGTGTGCGGATGCAAGGGGGGTAAATGCCCCCATCCCTCTTTAGGGTAAAGTTCTGATAAGATTTGGGCCTGGCTGTGTCAGGTTTTCCCTGCTCTGACCTGTTAGAGGATGCAACCCCGGACCTTCAGACTGTGCCGAACTGCCGGGTAAGCGATAGGGGCTCCCCAATAAAATGGGGGTTATGACGAGTGCATCTATTATGGTGTCAGTCCCTTCTGGGTCCTACAAGCTTATTGGATACGTTTACATGATAAAAATGGGAACGGTCGCAGCGTTTCAATAAATCGCATGGCTGTTCGTTGTCCCTTATCATTCCGCAAAGGGACATCTCCCCCGATGGGGCCCCCTGGTATCCAGGGCCTGGCTCTTGTTCAGGGTATGGGGGGGGTCAGCATGGCACCACTGTTGGCCACGACCCTTGGGGTCACTGATACGTCCTTATTGGACAAGATTTGCTGCTCTGTGATTTGGATTGAAAATGGCTTCCCCGGTCTGCACGATAGCGGAGCAGGTGGTGCACAGCATTACCATATGTCTGCAATGCGGCCTTAGATACAGCTTCCTGGCCGTCAAGGAGCATCGGTATCTGCGGTGGGGCTACGCCGTGTGGTTTCACTGCGATGCGGACTAGGTGACCAGGTTGGCTCTGGTGGAGTTGCTCTACCGGGGTTGGAGGTTTTTGGAGCCTCACTGGATAACCACTTAACCCCCGGACCAAAATGCAGCTGAAGGACCAGGTCCCTTTTTGCAAATCTGCACTGCGTCGCTTTAACTGACAATTGCGCGGTCGTGCGACGTGGCTCGCAAACAAAATTGGCGTCCTTTTTTTCCCCACAAAGAGCTTTCTTTTAGTGGTATTTGATCACCTCGGCGGTTTTTATTTTTTGCGCTATAAACAAAAATAGAGCCACAATTTTGAAAAAAGATGCAATGTTTTTACTTTTTGCTGTAATATCCCCCAAAAATATATAAAAAATCAATGTTTTCCCTCAGTTTAGGCCGATACCTATTCTTCTACATATTACTGGTAAAAAAAATCGCAATAAACGTTTATCGGTTGGTTTGCACAAAATTTATATCGTTTACAAAATAGGGGATAGATTTATAGCATTTTTATTATATATTTTTTTTACTACTAATGGTGGCGACCAATGATTGACTGCGACATTATGGCGGACACTTTGGACAATTTTGACATTTTTGGGACCATTGTCATTTTCACAGCAAAAAATGAATTTAAATTGCATTGTTTATTGTGGAAATTGTAGTTTGGAAGTTAACCACAAGGGGGGCGATGAAGGGGTCATGTGTTCCCTAATGTGTGTTCACAACTGTAGGGGGGTGTGGCTGTAGGTGTGACGTCATTGATTATGTCCCGCCTATAACAGGGATGACACGATCGATGCTGCTGCCACAGGGAAGCCTTGTTTACACACACTTCTCCCCGTTCTTCAGCCCTGGGGACCGATCACCGCACTCCAGCAGCGATCGGGTCCCGGTCCACGCTGGGTAGTAGTACAGGACGTACCTGTACGTGCATGTACCATTCTGCCGACGTACATGTGCAGGAGGCGGAGCTTAAGTGGGTAACATTATTAAGAATGTTGTTTGGGGGTGAGAGCACTGTGCTCCCACAGACTCAGAAAACGTAAGGAGCCACGCCGTAAGCCAGGCCCCTCCTTTTCTCCGCTCCCAATCATTTTCTTTCCTTACGTCGGGCCCGCAGGTAAGCGTTCCCAGGCCAACCGGGCGCCCGCTAAGGGTCTAACAAAGGAATCCCTGTTTCTCGCAAACAAAACATATCTGCGTGACATGGAGGTTTTTGTCCCTGCCCGACGGTGGGGTGGGGGGGTCACCCTCGTGGGCCTCACTACTTCCGACCAGTGGGTCTGTGAAGTGGTTTTGTCTGGGTACAAGATGGAGGTTTTTTTTTTCTCTTTTCCACCAAAAAGTTTTTATTTATTTTTTTCCTCCAACCTTCATCCTCTTCTGGCTTGTGGCGCCGCCTTGTTTGGGGCAGTGCAGGACCTGCCCATGCGCAGGGGATAGTACCTATGACAGCGCCAGAAAGTTTTTTTCAAGGATCTGTTTGTAGTTCCAGAGAAAAGAAGGGTCGGTCCGGTCCTGGATCTCAAGACCCTCGACAGCTTTGTGATGGCACAAAGGTTCAGGATGGAAGCTTGTCACTTTGTGGTCGCTGCACTACATCCGGGGGATTTTTTTGCTGCCTTTCTTGGATATCAAGGATGCATTGTATTGCAGTTCCCATATACGTCAGGCACCAGAGGTTTCTGCGGTTTGTAGTCTGGGGTGAGCACTGCTAAATGGTGGCTCCCCTTTTTTGGCCTGGTTTCGGCACCGGGTGTTTCTTCAGGGTGTTTGGCCCGTTCCTGGCCTTGCTGAGGCAGCGAGGGATCGCAATCTTAGGCTATTTGGTCGATTTCCGTCCGAGTGCAGATTCCGTCTTCGGGTGTTATTGGTTGGGTACTGAACCCCCAAAAGACGGTGTTGGTGCCGACTTCACCCCTGGAATACCTGGGTTCCATCTGGACTCTTCAAAGGCGAGAGTCTTTTTCTCCCTTCGCAAGTTGCAGACTCTTCAGGCTGCGGTACAACGGGGGGCGTCGCTGGTGGTGATCACTGCGCTTTTACTTGCGTGTCCTGTTTTTTTTCCGGTAGCCACCTTCCATGGCGGTTCCATGTGTTTGACCACTGGGCACTTAAACCCCCTTAATAACCAGACCAATTTTTAGCTTTCAGTGCTCTCGCATTTTGAATGACAATAACTCAGTCATACAACACTGTAATCAAATATAGCTTATTTTTGGTAGTATTTGATCACCTCTGTTTTTTTTATTTGTTTTTTTGCTATAAATGAAAAAAGAATGAAAATGTTGTAAAAAAAATAAAAAATTCTTTATTTCTATTATAAAATTTAGCAAAAAAGTAATTTTTCTTCATAAATTTGGCCTAAAATGTATACTGCTACATATCTTAGGTAAAAAAATAAATACAAAAATTGGATATTATTTAGTCTGGGTGAAAGTTACATGGTCTGCAGGCTATGATACCAATTACTGAAAATTGATCAATTTCATCACACCTGATGTACTGACAGCCTCTCATTTCCTGAGACATTAACATGCCAGAAAAGTACAAATACCCCCCAAATGACCCCTTTTTGGAAAGATGGCATTCCAAGGTATTTAGAAAAAGGCATTGTGAGTTTTTTTTGAAGTTGTCATTTTTTTTCCCCACAATTCTTTGCAAAATCAAGATATATTTTTTATTTATTCACAAAATTTTCATATTGGCAGGTTATTGCTCACATACAACATATGCATACCACAAATTGCACCCCAAAACACATTCTGCTATTCCTCCCGGGTATGGAGATACCACATATGTGAGACTTTTACACAGCGTGGCCACATACAGAGGCCCAACATGCAGGGAGCACCGTCACTTGTGTGAGACTTTTACACAGCGTGGCCACATACAGAGGCCCAACATGCAGGGAGCGCCGTCACTTGTGTGAGACTTTTACACAGCGTGGCCACATACAGAGGCCCAACATGCAGGGAACACCTTCACATTTGTGAGACTTTTACACAGCGTGGCCACATACAGAGGCCCAACATGCAGGGAGCACCTTCACATTTGTGAGACTTTTACACAGCGTGGCCACATACAGAGGCCCAACATGCAGGGAGCACCATCACATGTGTGAGACTTTTACACAGCGTGGCCACATACAGAGGACCAACATGCAGGGAGCACCTTCACATGTGTGAGACTTTTACATAGCGTGGCCACATACAGAGGCCCAACATGCAGGGAGCACCATCACATGTGTGAGACTTTTACACAGCGTGGTCACATACAGAGGCCCAACATGCAGGGAGCACCTTCACATGTGTGAGACTTTTACACAGCGTGGTCACATACAGAAGCCCAACATGCAGGGAGCACCTTCACATGTGTGAGACTTTTACACAGCGTGGCCACATACAGAGGCCCAACATGCAGGGAGCACCTTCACATGTGTGAGACTTTTACACAGCGTGGCCACATACAGAGGCCCAACATACAGGGAGCACCTTCGCATGTGTGAGACTTTTACACAGCGTGGTCACATACAGAGGCCCAACATGCAGGGAGCACCTTCACATGTGTGAGACTTTTACACAGCGTGGTCACATACAGAGGCCCAACATGCAGGGAGCACCTTCACATGTGTGAGACTTTTACACAGCGTGGTCACATACAGAGGCCCAACATGCAGGGAGCACCTTCACATGTGTGAGACTTTATACAGCGTGGTCACATACAGAGGCCCAACATACAGGGAGCACCTTCACATGTGTGAGACTTTTACACAGCGTGGCCACATACAGAGGCCAAACATGCAGGGAGCACCTTCACATGTGTGAGACTTTTACATAGAGTGGCCACATACAGAGGCCCAACATGCAGGGAGCACCTTCACATGTGTGAGACTTTTACACAGCGTGGCCACATACAGAGGCCAAACATGCAGGGAGCACCTTCACATGTGTGAGACTTTTACATAGCGTGGCCACATACAGAGGCCCAACATGCAGGGAGCACCTTCACATGTGTGAGACTTTTACATAGCGTGGCCACATACAGAGGCCCAACATGCAGGGAGCACCTTCACATGTGTGAGACTTTTACACAGCGTGGCCACATACAGAGGCCAAACATGCAGGGAGCACCTTCACTTGTGTGAGACTTTTACATAGCGTGGCCACTAGGGATGAGCCGAACACCCCCGGGTTCGGTTCGCACCAGGACGTTCGAACAGACCGCGGGTTCGCACGAATATTTCGAACCCCATTGAAGTCTATGGGACCCGAACGTTCAAATTCAAAAACGGTCATTTTAAAGACCAAAATTCAATCAAATGTTGGAAAACGTCGTTCAGAACCCGGGTCTTGCCCCAGGGAACATGTATCAATGGAAATTGTTTTTAAAAAACATCCGTTTTTTGCGGAGCAGCCATTTTAATGATGCTTAAAGTGAAAAGAAAAAAAAACTCCTTTTAAATATCACACCTGCTGGGTGTCTATAGTAGTGGCACGTGTTTAGAAATGTCCCTGTACAACATGAAAGGACAAAAAAAAAAGTAATTAATGCTACTTGCGCAAGTTCTGTGTGGCAACATTATGTCGAATATTTTAGCGGTGGTGGGGGGCCATTATTGTTGGGATAAAGAGAATTTTTAGAAAAAAGGGCACCCCTCAAACATACTGTAATTGGAGCGCAACAAGGAGCCACATGCAAAGTATTGCATCAAAAATTGTTATTAGGCACCCCTGTTAAACAGGGGCCGGAAAATTGTGCCTTGGGCACAACACTGCAACCCCTCACAATAACTCCAATTGGAGCGCAACAAGGAGCCACGTGCAAATTATTGCATCAAAAATTGTTATTAGGCGTCCTTGTTAAACAGGGGCTGAAAAATTGTGCCTTAGGCACTGGTGGCGGAGCCCAGAAACACAACATTTCTTACTAGCTATCAGCAAGAAAAGTGAGGAGGAGAAGAATATTCCATCAGCAGCATAAGAGGACAGTCAGCATCAGCAGTCTAAAAGGGATCCGACATTTCAACAAAAAGATATTATTCATTAATATCAGCATCAGGTGCTTGGTAGCTGGTGTTGATCCAAGCCTGATTCATTTTGATGAAGGTCAGTCGATCAACAGAGCCGGTAGAGAGGCGCACCCTGTGATCGGTCACAAAGCCTCCAGCAGCACTGAATGTCCATTCTGAAAGAACACTGGATGCAGGACAGACCAGTAGCTCAATTGCGTACTGGGCAAGCTCTGGCCAGTGATCCATCCTCAAGACCCAGTAAGCCAGAGGATTTTCAGTGGGGAAGGTGTCCAAGTCGGATCTTGCCCCTAGGTATTCCCGCGCCATGTAAACCAGACGCTGGCGATGGTTGCTGGAACCGGTCAGACCTTGGGGCTGCAGACTAAAAAACTGCCTGAACGCATCGGTCAGATGACCACCTTCTCCACCGCCCCTTCTGTGACTCACCGAAGCCTCAGCAAGACGTTGTCCAGAGCCAGGTTTTGGTAATCCCCCCGGTTCTGGGAACGTATTGCACAGACCCTTCTGCAAGGCCTCCCGCAGAAGTTTCATCTTCAGCTCCCTCTGCCATGGCAACATAAGGTCCGCAACCTTACCCTTGTAACGTGGATTAAGGAGAGTCGCCAGCCAGTAATGATCCCTCTCCTTAATAGCACGTACACAAGGATCCTTACGCAGGCTTTGCAGAATCAGGGAGGCCATGCAGCGTAGGTTTGCAGAGGCATTCGCGGCACAGTCCTCTGGGTCACTGAGGACGACAGGATCCACAGGCACCTCATCCCAGCCACGTAAAACTCCACATGCTCCTTGGGACTGTAAATGATCCCTTGAAGACTGCTGCTGCTGAGTGCTAGGCTCCACCTCCATGCTGCCGATACAATCCTTCTCCTCCTCTTCCTGTGTGCTAGGTGGGCAAGCAGACCCACTGTCTGGGTAAAGGGGGCCTGGAGAGGTAAGGAAGTCCTCCTCTTCCTCCCTCTGTTCTGCCTCAAGGGCCCTGTCTATTATTCCACGTAGCGTGTGCTCCAACATGTGAATAAGAGGGACAGTCTCACTGATGCATGCACTGTCACAGCTCACCATCCTCGTGGCCTCCTCAAATGGTGACCGGACAGTGCATGCATCCCTGATCAAGGCCCACTGGCGTGGGGAAAAAAAACTAGCTCCCCTGACCCAGTTCTGCTGCCATATTGGCACAGGTACTCATTGATGGCCCGCTGCTGCGTGTGCAGCCGCTGCAGCATGGCCAACGTTGAGTTCCATCTGGTGGGCATGTCACAAATTAGGCGGTTCTTGGGCAGGTTGTATTCCCTTTGGAGGTCAGTCAGCCGAGCAGTGGCATTATATGATCTCCGAAAATGCACACAGACTTTCCTGGCCTGCTTCAGGTCATCCTGCAAGCCCGGGTACCTGCCCAAGAACCGCTGCACCACCAAATTGAGGACATGCGCAAAACAGGGCACGTTGGTGAGTTTTCCCTGTCGCAGGGCAGAGAGGAGGTTGGTGCCATTATTGCTGACCACCATTCCAGGCTTCAGCTGGCGTGGCGTCAACCACCTCTCAGCCTGACCCTGCAGAGCTGACAAAACCTCTTCCCCAGTGTGGCTCCTGTCTCCCAAGCATACCAGCTCTAGCACCGCATGGCATCTCTTGGCCTGCATTCCTGCGTATCCCCTCGTACGCCTACGGAGCACGGCTGGTTCTGAGAAAACATCACCACAGGAAGAGGCCACAGAGGAAGAAGAAGAGGAGGGAGTGGAGGAAAGAGGTGTGTCACAAGCCGTAGTAGTGTTTTGAAGGCGTGGTGGCGGAACAACCTCCAAAACTACTGGACCTTGCCCTGCGTCCTTCCCAGCTGCCAGCAGAATCACCCAATGCGCCGTAAAAGACAAGTAACGTCCCTGTCCATGCCTGCTGGACCATGAGTCAGCGGTAATATGCACCTTACCACTGACCGCCCTGTCCAGCGAGGCATGGACATTGCCTTCCACATGCCGGTAGAGAGCCGGAATAGCCTTCCGTGAGAAAAAGTGGCGTTTTGGTACTTGCCACTGAGGTACTGCACATTGCACAATCTCACGGAAGGGGGCAGAATCTACCAACTGAAAAGGTAGCAGTTGAAGTGCTAGCAATTTCGCTAAGCTAGCGTTCAACTGCTGGGCATGTGGATGGCTGGGATTGTACTTCTTTCGGCGCTGCAGCAGCTGGGGCAGGGAAATTTGCCTGGTACTATCAGTAGATTGACTGCTACTACTAGCTTGTGACACACCTATTTCTACACCTTCACTGCAGGCTTCAGAGAGGACTGGGGGTCTACTGGGGTTGGAGGTCCCAGAAGGGCAAGGGGGGGTACGCTTCTGTCTTTGTGGGTCTCTCTGGTGTGCTTGCCAACGAGCTGCATGGCAGGTCGACATATGTCTGGACAAGCATGTGGTACCCAGGCGGTTGATGTTTTGGCCACGCGAGATACGCTTGCGACATAAGTTGCAAATAGCAAAGGTACGATCTTGTGGACATATTTCAAAAAAGGCCCACACCAAGGAACTTTTGCTGTACCGGTCAGACACAGCAGCGCCATGCACAAGCGCCGTAGATGTGCGCTGTAATGCAGTGGGTGTGACCTTAAGCTGACCCTTGGAGGGCATCCTGCCTCTTTGGAGATGTGCCTGTGCCGCCTCCTCCTCCTCTCTCCTATCAGGCACCCAGGTACAGTCAGTGACCTCATCATCCCCTCCCTCCTCATCACTGTCAACAACCTGGCAGTATGCTCCAGCTGGGGGAACATCCTCACTGACAAATTGCTGTCCCTCTCGGCCACCCCCTCTCCCTGGGCTCACATCAATGCCTTCCTCTATCAGTGTTCCGTCATCGGAGTCTTCTAAACGCTGCGCATCTTCCTGTAGCATGTACCCAACACTGTGTTGAAACAGTTAGGGGGACTCCTCAGGAGGACATGGTGGTACTAGGGAAGTATTGTGTGAAGCCATTGTGCAGAGGGAAAAGGACGCCTTGGCAGCTGCTTTGCCAGAAAAACTTCGATCAGTCTGTGTGAGGAGGATGAGGACGGCTTGGTCATCCACTCTACTAATTCCTCTGCATGTTGAGGTTGAACACGGCCAGCTCCCGAAAAGAAGGACGAGCGGCCACGGCCACGTGCTGAAGAGGATGCACCACATCCACTACCAGCGTTACCTCTACATGCAGAGCCTGCTTGCCCTTGTGACTCTCTGCCTCTCTTTGTTCTCCTTCCAGAAATATTGAAGAGCTCAGGTGGTATGTAACAGCACAAGCGGAGTGACACCAAATGCGCTCAGGTGATATATACCAGCACAGGTACAGTGACACTAACTGAGCTCAGGTGGTATATAGCAGCACACGTACAGTGACACTAACTGAGCTCGGGTGGTATATAGCAGCACACGTGCGGTCACACTAACTGTGCTCAGGTGGTATATAGCAGCACAGGTACAGTGACACTAACTGTGCTCAGGTGGTATATAACAGCACAGGTACAGTGACACTAACTGAGCTCAGGTGGTATATAGCAGCACACGTGCGGTCACACTAACTGTGCTCATGTGGTATATACAAGCACAGGTACAGTGGCACTATCTGTGCTCAGGTGGTATATAGCAGCACACGTACAGTGGCACTATCTGTGCTCAGGTGGTATATAGGAGCACACGTACAGTGGCATTATCTGTGCTCAGGTGGTATATACCAGCACACGTACAGTGGCACTAACTGCGCTCAGGTGGTATGTCACAGCACACGTACGGTGACCCCAAATGCGCTCAGGTGGTATGTCAGCACACGTACGGTGACCCCAAATGCGCTCAGGTGGTATGTCGCAGCACACGTACGGTGACCCCAAATGCGCTCAGGTGGTATGTCACAGCACACGTACGGTGACCCCAAATGCGCTCAGGTGGTATATAGCAGCACACGCACAGTCAGAGCGACTGAGTTTCTGTGCAATTCAATAGCCCACTTGCATTAACAGCAACTGCCTTTCTGTGCAAATAAATAGCACACGTGCAGTAACAGTTAATGCGTCTATGTGCAATTAACTAACACGTTAGAGCATCAAGCACAATCTCCTGCCTGACAGATACTAATAGCAGATCTAGCTAAGCTATACAGTTTATAAATATATTGACAACTCCTAGGGATGTGAATATATTCTCTACAAACTCTACATCTAACTATACTGACTACTAGCCTCCCTGCTCTATCTATCTATCTGAAAAGACACTGTGGGCCAGATTCAGGTAGAGTTATGGCGGGGGTATCAGTGATACTCCAGCCTAACTGTCACTTTAAGCCGGCGTTTTTGTTTTCTGTAACCAGAAAACAAGAAACGCCGGGTTGGAGTTCCGATGCGAGCAGCGTAATTGAATTTCGCCATCGCAACTTTAATTTGAAAATGGCGCCGGGGGCGTTCCCGCTGATTAACGCTGAAAAAATATGTTAATCAGCGGTAATCGGCAATTCACGATCGTATTCGGGCGCGACGCAGTGACTTTCCGACGTTTTTGTAAGCGATACGCGGCGTAAAGATAAAGCAGCCCCCTAGTGGAGTATCCTATGTTAAGTATAGGTGTCGTCATCGCGTCGAAAAAAAAAAAATCGCGTCGCTTGCGTAAAACGTTCATGAATGGGGATTTGACGTCTTTGACGTTCACTGACAGAATTTGGAGCATGCGCACGGGGATGCATTGACACTCGACGCATGCGCAGTACATTTGCCGCGGGATCGCGCTTAGTTTAAATAATACACGCCCCGTACCCGCCCAATTTGAATTCCGCCGGTTTTTTCATGAATAACAGCACTTGCTCCTAAAATTTCGGAAGAGTAACGTAAATGAGAAGCGTTACTCCAGAGTAAAGATTCTCCCATCTACCTGAATCTGGCCCTGTGTCTCTATCTATCTCTCTCTCTCTAACTCACTGTCTGTCTAACTTGTCTGTAAGGCAAGCCGGAACACACTACGGGAGGCGGCCTTTTATAGTGTGGGCGTGTGCTACAGCCCTGAGCCCTAATTGGCCAAAGCACCCTGGCTTTGGCCAATTAGGTCTCTTCGTTTTTTGGGCACTGTGATTGGCCAAGCATGCGGGGTCATGGTGCATGCTTGGCCAATCATCAGCGCGCAACGTCGCAGTGAATTATGGGCCGTTGCGCGTCATGCGAATTTTGGCGCGAAGGACCATATTTGTTCGTTTTCGTCGAACGACCGATGTTCGATGCGAACTTGAGTTCGCATCGAATGCGAAGCTCATCCCTAGTGGCCACATACAGAGGCCCAACATGCAGGGAACGCCTTCAGGCGTTAATTAACGGCCTTTCAGAGTTAAGCAACCGCTCTATAGACGTACTTTATAGGGCGGTTGTTAAGTGGTAAATTCCACTCTTGAGTCTTAAAAACTGAGATCCTGTCAAAATGAGACTTGGTTCCATTGTCAAATCCGGGTGAGCCGGCTAGTCTGGGATCCCTGATCTGGTGGCTGAGGTCTCTGGCCTTTCTGTCCGGAAAGTCGTTTCCTTTTTTTGTTGGACGACACAGGGTCCCTGGACGCAAGAAGAACCCCTTTGGGTGATCAGTCGGTGCCCCTCCACTTGGTCACGGAGGCTGTGGGAACGTCTAGTCAGGATCCAGTTGGACAATGCCACGGCGGTGGAATATGTCACTCATCGAGGGGGAACAAGTCGCTCAGCTGCTGCATGCTCACATCCTGCGGGAGCGGGGCAAAGCTGTGCTTGCCCTTTCACCCGCATACAGTCTGAGCGTAGAACTCTAGCAGGCAGACTCCCTGAGTCGGCAGTTGCTGGGCCATGGACTATGGTCCCTACACCCGGAGATGTTTCGACTCCTCTACCAGATTAGGGGATCGCCTGGCTTCTCGACCCAATTGGAAGGTTTTGAGGTTGTGGCCAGGATCGAAGGTTTCTGGGAGGACGCGTTTTTGTGGTCCTGTGGGGACAATCTCGGCTGTGTAAGTCTTCCTCCTGAAAATACTCTTCCTCATCTGCTCAGAGTGGTGGCTGAGGGGATCCGAGTAGTCTACTTGCCCCAGTTTGTTTCCGGTGTCCCTGGTACGACTTGTGGCGGATGTTCCTTGGCGGCTGCCAATGCGATAGGACCTTTTATCGCAAGGTCCTACATTTCATCCTGCTTGCAGTTACTGGCCTTCACGACAGGGCTGTTGACAGTTGGATACTAAGTGACCGTTGCCCGTCAGTTCAGTGCTTCCACCATGTTGAGGGCACGGAAGTCATCTATCGGATGTGGTACCCTGGGTGTTTTCAGAAACCACCTTTTTTAAGGTACATTGAGATATTCTCCTGGTGGCGCTGTCTTAGTAAGTAGCTTTCGGGTGGATATTACCTTTACCAGGGGGTCTTTTCAGTGGTAGCCTTGTCTCGCACGTGCCCCCTTACTTACGCATCCTAAAGGGTGAGGCGGTGCTGCATCCGCAGCCTTTGTCTCTACCTGAGGTTTGTTTCAGCCTTTTTTTATCAGAATTGTCCACCTTGTGTCCTCGGCTGTCACATTCCAAAAGGTTGCTTGCTTTCCTTGGGCTTGGTACAGGCTCTGCGGGTGTATCTGTCTGTTACGACTCCATTTTGGAAAAGGTTGGGCTCACTGTTTTGTCAGTGACTGGCCCATAGGAATGCCTGGTGGTCTCGTCGGCCACTGTGTCTCGATGGATCAGACAGATTGTAATCAGGCTATGCCCTTAAGGGGTGGGCCACTCCCTTTCCTGTCAAGTCGCATTTGACCATGGTAATAGGTGCCTCCTGGCTTTTCTGACATCAAGCGTCGGTCTCGCAGGCATGTAAGGCGGCGTTTGGTCGCCCGTTCACACTTTTACTATGTTTTACTTGGTTGACCAGCATGTGTCTGCAGATACCTGCTTCGGCCGCAAGGGTTTGCAGGCGGCTGTTTTTAAGGTTGCAACTCTGTTTGGGGTGAAGTTGGTTTGATTGCTGTTCCCACCTCTCGTTTTTTGACACTGCTTGGGGATGTCCCTAATGTGAAGAATAAGATGCTGTGTCCGTCCATGAACGAAGGAGAAAAGGATTTTACGGTGAGTACAAAAATCCAATTTTTACGAAGGTCTCCAGGCTTTCCACTTCTGTTAGGAAGGTCTCCAGGCTTTCCACTTCTTTTTAATAGAGGTTCTGTCATCCCCAAATAGGGAGCAGAGCACTCCAAGACCCGGGGGGGGGGGGGTACTTCCTTGTGGCCCACATGGTCTGTGCACACCGGTGGTTGGTTACAGATGATGGCGCTATAGTATTGAGGTGTTCTCTAGTGCGTTCCTATGAAAACCTACAATATTTTCTGTATAGGGGACCCTCCTCCCCGGGAACCACATGTCTCACTGGGAACCGGCCCAAAAGATATTCAGGAATCTGTTCTCCATATTCCCCTCTATGGGTGAACCCCCCCTTGTGTCCCTCATCTGATGTCACTACCTGACCCTCCTATATGGGCAGCGAGGGGTATGAAGATCATCAGAGACATTGGGGGGGGGCTTATTTACTAAAGGAAAATCCATTGTGCAGTCTCTAGATCTGACGGGGGCATTTTTGTTTGTACGTGATTGGATGATAAAATCAGCAGAGCTTCCCCTCAGTTCTACAGCAACTGCACTTCCAAGTGGATTTGCCTTTAGTAAATAAGCCCCGTTGTCTCTCAAGGTACATCAATGACGTTTTCTCTCCTAAATTGGTATTTATTTTGGTGCTTAAACTACGGCATGCACGTGGCTAGGGACTCGCTCCTCCTCCTCCTCCTTGGAACGGTTGCTATGTGATGGCTGCCTGGTTAGAATGTTTATATGCAATGTCAAAGGAATTGTTTCCAAATTCTTTCCCTTCCTCCCCCTTTCCAGGTAGAAATGGGTAGGAGATGTGAATGGTGACAGTTGGGACCACATGTGGGACTTTCCACACCTTGTTTCTGGAAGGGACTGGCTCATTTAATAGAAGTTCATTCTAATCCCTCTAAATGGTGAATATTTATTGGTCCCTTACGGCTGTTTGCTGGAGATGTACCTTTTCTCCTGCTGATTTCTACCACGTGTTTTGCCAATATCCCCGATTCAACACTACCGGACACCCAATTCATCACAACACACCATTGGCTGTCGGTTTGTCTTTGGTATCTGATTGGACCGGCCAATACCATAGCCCATAGAACCCTGATTTTCCCGTAAAGCCATCATCTGACGAAGGAAGAACCCCCATCGTTCCCTCACTCTGAACCTGAAAAGGACTGGTGAACGCCGCGCTCTTGTTCTATAAGGCCACATGTTTGAGTCGGGGGATATCCCAACTCGTATGAGAAAGCCGGGTCTTGCAGGACCTCTGCGATGGGCGAATGGTTAGTCCCACACAAGTGTCGGGTTAGATGTGAATGGGGCTGGAGGTCCTTTTACAGTCCATGGGCCTACCTGCTGCCTCTTAAACATTTGTGGTGACACCGGGCTTTTCATGTTATGGAAACCATGGTTGTCCTGCTGAGGGCGCTGCATACTGTTATTTGCCCTTTTTGTATATTTTGCCTGTCAGGAGGGGGTGGGCTGTTATACGGAGTGGGGGGATCCTAATCGGGGGTGCAGTGGTCCTACAAAATCAGCGTTTTTATTTTAAAGTGATTATAAAGGAAACATTTTTATTTTTAGATGATAAACCTGTCGTAGTCACCGGCTCTGTTATGGTTTTGCACAGAGCAGCCCTGATCCACCTCTTCTCAGGTTCCCATTGGAGCTCTAATGTGTGTACAGCCGGCAGGTCAGATGTCTAGCATTTGATCATTGCTGTGTTGAATGTAAAAAAAAAAAAAAAAACTACTGGTGTGTAGTAGTGCAATGGATCACCCCCTTCAGATCTGCGGATTGCCCCGGCGGCCATAGCATTAGGAAAGGCAGCGGCTTCGGCCTAGCTCCGGAGCCGCGGCCATCTTGGTTCACCCGGCGGAGGAGGAGCCCGCGCTCGAGGGACTCGCACACCACTGTCTGAGGTCTGAAAGGGGGGACTGGCAGTCATACTGATGAGTCTGCACTGGGCGGGTCACTGTCTGCTTGTGGGTCGCTGTCTGCCTGTACCACTGGGGGGGGGTGTCTGCACTTAGGAGGGGGGGTGTTACTGTCTTTACTACTGAGGGGGGGTCTGTACTGAGAGGGGACGACACAATTTTGATTCTATTTTTTGCACCTAGTGACACCACTGCAGTGGGAGAGATGTGGCTATGACAGTGGGGGGAGGGGAGGGAGATGTGGATATTACAGTGGGGGGGATGTGGCTATTACAGTGGGGGGAGGGAGATGTGGCTATTACAGTGGGGGAGGGAGATGTGGCTATTACAGTGGGGGGGGATGTGGCTATTACAGTGGGGGGGGGAGATGTGGATATTACAGTGGGGGAGATTTTTTTTTGCTGATCTGAAAAATGATCCGATCCATGACTCCTGATCCGAGGAACGACCTGAACCATGAGTTTTTGATCCGTTGCACCCCTACTGATGTGTACATCCCACCCATAGGTTCCAAAAAAGTTAGTATCATCTATGGCTCTAAATACCATCCATGAGTGTTTGGCTCAGATTGTTGTCAGGGTGTTGTCCTTGGGTGACTAGGACCCCTCCTCCTAGATGACTAGGTCACGGCATTCCCTCCTCCGGGTGACTAGGTGCCGGCGTTCCCTCCTCCGGGTGGCTAGGTGCCGGCGTTCCCTCCTCCGGGTGACTAGGTGCCGGCGTTCCCTCCTCGGGTGACTAGGTGCCGGCGTTCCCTTCTCCTAGTGACTAGGTGCCGGCGTTCCCTCCTCCGGGTGACTAGGTGCCGGCGTTCCCTCCTCCGGGTGACTAGGTGCCGGCGTTCCCTCCTCCGGGTGACTAGGTGCCGGCGTTCCCTCCTCCGGGTGACTAGGTGCCGGCGTTCCCTCCTCCGGGTGACTAGGTGCCGGCGTTCCCTCCTCCGGGTGACTAGGTGCCGGCGTTCCCTCCTCCGGGTGACCAGGTCCCGGCGTACCCTCTTTTGGGTGACCAGGTCCCGGCGTACCCTCTTTTGGGTGACCAGGTCCCGTCGTACCCTCTTTTGGGTGACCAGGTCCCGGCGTTCCCTCTTTTGGGTGACCAGGTCCCGGCGTTCCCTCTTTTGGGTGACTAGGTGCTGGCGCTCCCTCCTCGGGTTGCTTAGCTGAGGCTATTCCCTGAAGATGTGCTGGACTTTGCCGCTTGACAGATGCAACTCCAGCAGCCCGTTGCCTTTTTGGCTCATTCTTTCTGAGGTGGTAGAGGTGCTGGTGGTCATTGGTCCTCCTGGGGGGGGTTTCTTCCCACATTTGTCTGGCAGTATAGCATTTCTGGGCAGGTCTCCTCTATGGTAAGCAAAGAAGGACCAAGATGGCGCCGACTCAACGTGACACAGATGTCCACACTTCAGCACTGCTCAGCCAATTCTATATGCGGCGCAAGCAATGAACACTAGGTGTCAGTATTACACTCCTCCCTCCCTATTGCTGCATCTGGTTCTACTCTAATAATTTTTACATCAGTTTGATCCAATTCAGGCGTCTCTGACCCCTTTGTAGGCATAGGACACGCCCCCTTAAAGGAGATTTATAAAAATAGATGATTGGTTAAACCCACAAGTGTATTTTTACTACTATTAACATATAGGCTTTTGAAATTTAGAAATTGGATGAAAAGTTTAGCGCTGAGATAAAAAGTGCATTTCATCCCCCTTTAAGATTAGAAACGGTACGAGGCAGGGATGCCTCTTATCACTGCTGTTGTTCGCAATCTCATTAGAACCACTACTAAACAAAATCCGCCAAAACCCGGATATTCAGGGGATACAGGTGGGGGAACGGACACACAAGGTGGCAGCGTATGCAGATGATCTGCTCTTTTCAGTGACCAATCCCCATGTCTCACTCCCTAACCTAATAAGAGAAATCGAGATCTATGGGAAAATATCCAACTTGAAAATCAATAACACCAAATCTGAAGCAATGATTGTAGCGGTACCAGGGCCCATGGGAGAGGTAATAAAACAGAATTTCAGGTTTAAGTGGGAAAAGGCCCTAAAATATCTGGGGACATACATTCCAGCAAATATTAGGAATACCTATGCGCTGAACTTCCCCCCATTATATAATGCAATTCGAATATTGTTAGATAAATGGGGGCACGGGCTGCATTCATGGTTTGGGAGAGGAAGTATAGTGAAAATGTGTATTCTACCAAAGGTGCTGTACTTGTTCCAGGCTCTGCCAATTTCCATCCCGGCAATCTTTCTCCGACAGGTGAATTCCTTGTTCATGAAGTTTATATGGGCAGGGAAACGAGCCAGAATCAAAAGAGACTTAGTGAGAATGCCAAAGAGTTCAGGGGGGATGGCAGTCCCAAATATAGTAAAATACTACAGAGCAACACACCTGACAAGGCTGGTAGATTGGTGTAGACATGGGAAATGCAAAAGATGGGTAGACATAGAGCAATATGTAAGCCCGATCCCACTGAATACAGCACCCTGGTGCTATGAAGTACTCCCGAGATACATCAAGAGACACCCTATAATAGGGACTACATTACAAATCTCAGCAAAAATATGTGGAAACAAGAATCTCTCACCAGGCAAATCACCTTTGCTACCTATAATAGGAAACCCTAATTTTACACCAGGGATGGAGAGGGATATTGTTGGAAAGTTTAGAGAGAAAGGCCTTTGTCAGGTCTCAGATTTTGTGAGGTCTGTGGCCTTCCATTGGGGAACTAATGAAGGTTGGAGGACCATTTGAGCTTGCAATGTGGCAGGCGCTGCAGGTAAGCCACTTCTTAAGATCATTAGGTTCAGCAATGGAATTTCAAAGACAATTGACGATACTGGAGAGAAGTTGTAGTGAGGTGGAGCCACTCTCAAGAGTGTTATCCAAAATGTATGGGTTTCTGAATACGCCCTCGGAAGATTTTGTGATGCCGAGCATCAGCAAATGGGAAAGAGATTTGGGGAGAACCTTTACCCCAACCCAGCATAAACAAATAATCTTCCTGGCACTAAATTCCTCGGTGTGCTCAAGAACCCAAGAAGCTAACTACAAACTCCTCACACAGTGGTACTATACCCCAGAAAGGCTACACAAATTTGATAATGAAGTAGAGGAAAAATGTTGGAGGTGTGGTGAAGAACAGGGAACTCTCTTGCACATCTTTTGGTCATGTCGAAAGGTGAGACAGTACTGGGGAGAGGTAAGGAGAATTTCCCCAATTTTTTTTGAAGACTTGATCCCAGATGACCCTGCCTTCTTCCTGCTGCATGTCTCACAGATGCCGGTGATCTGCCAGTCTGGTTCCATCTATCTGTTTTGTTCCAGCTGAGCACGCCCATCCGACGGAAACTGCCGAGCGCGTGTGTTAGCTGCCAGATGCGTTCGCTCCCGATCGTTCGGATGGCAGGTAATGCACGCTGCCGCTCGGCAGAAAGGGGAGGAATGTATTTTTTTTATTTTTATTGCTAACTAATCTGTTAAACAGCCGCCGTGGCCGAGAGCATAGACAGCTGACGATCAGCTGTTGAGTTTGGCTATTTCCGTAGACTATCACTGCGCATGCGCAGTTGGTAACTGCTCATGCGCAGTTAGTTCTGGAACAAATCTCATAGTGGAACAAGGCTGACAAGTCACCGGTGCAGAAGTATAGGAGGTCGGTAGTGTGTCACCTGATCAACGCGGCAAGGGCGGGAGTTACCCTGAGGTGGAGGGACTTGCGGCCCCCCTCGGTTGGAAGTTTGCTCATCAGGGCCCAGGAGGTAGGAGCTATGGAAGACTTGGTTCTTTCTGCTCAAAACAGGAGGACACAGTATAAAGAAACCTGGGCAGGATGGAATCAATTTATTAGATCAGAAGAGGGGAAGACGCTCCTTGAGGAGAAGTAGGGGGAGAGACAGGAGGAGAAGGGGAATGGGTTCCCCCCCTTTTTTGGGGGGGGGCTGGTGGGGGAGGGGGGGTAGCATAAGGGAATAAAGGAGTATGAGGGGAAATGTATGGATCAATATTGGAAGTATGATGTATCATAAGGAATGTATATCTTGGTCTGTAAATGTACGGTTATCAGTGATATTTTGTTATATCCTATCTTTGAAAAAATTTAAAATAAAAGATAAGTAAAAAAAAAAAAAAAAGTGCATTTTATGTACAACTATATAGATCAGAGCAACATGAGCGACAGGCAGGGGGAGGGACTTTGTTCCGAATGAGGGACAGGTGGGGGGAGGGACTTTGTTCCGAATGAGGGACAGACGGGGGGAGGGACTTTGTTCCGAATGAGGGACAGGTGGGGGGGTGGGACTTTGTTCCGAATGAGGGACAGGTGGGGGGAGGGACTTTGTTCCAAATGAGGGACAGGCGGGGGGAGGGACTTTGTTCCGAATGAGGGACAGGCGGGGGGAGGGACTTTGTTCCGAATGAGGGACAGGCGGGGGAGGGACTTTGTTCTGAATCAAGGACAGTCGGGGGAGGGACTTTGTTCCACATGAGGGTCAGATGTATGTGCTAGGGGTGGGATACAGGGGAGTGGTCGATGTGTGTGCTGGGGGTGGGATACAGGGGAGTGGTCGATGTGTGTGCTGGGGGTGGGATACAGGGGAGAGGTCGATGTGTGTGCTGGGGGTGGGATACAGGGGAGAGACCGATGTGTGTGTGCTTGGGGTGGGATACAGGGGAGAGGTCGATGTGTGCTGGGGGTGGGATACAGGGGAGAGGTCAATGTGTGTGCTGGGGGTGGGATACAGGGGAGAGGTCAATGTGTGTGCTGGGGGTGGGATACAGGGGAGAGGTCAATGTGTGTGCTGGGGGTGGGATACAGGGGAGAGGTTGATGTGTGTGCTGGGGGTGGGATACAGGGGAGAGGTTGATGTGTGTGCGGGGGGTGGGATACAGGGGAGAGACCGATGTGTGTGCTGGGGGTGGGATACAGGGGAGAGATCGATGTGTGTGCTGGGGGTGGGATACAGGGGAGAGGTCGATGTGTGTGCTGGGGGTGGGATACAGGGGAGAGGTTGATGTGTGCGCTGGGGGTGGGATACAGGGGAGAGGTCGATGTGTGTGCTGGGGGTGGGATACAGGGGAGAGGTCGATGTGTGTGCTGGGGGTGGGATACAGGGGAGAGACCGATGTGTGTGCTGGGGGTGGGATACAGGGTAGAGGTCGATATGTGTGCTGGGGGTGGGATACAGGGGAGAGGTCGATGTGTGCGCTGGGGGTGGGATACAGGGGAGAGGTCGATGTGTGCGCTGGGGGTGGGATACAGGGGAGAGGTTGATGTGTGCGCTGGGGGTGGGATACAGGGGAGAGGTTGATGTGTGTGCTGGGAGTGGGATACAGGGGAGAGACCGATGTGTGTGCTGGGAGTAGGATACAGGGGAGAGGTCGATGTGTGTGCTGGGGGTGGGATACAGGGGAGAGACTGATGTGTGTGCTGGGAGTGGGATACAGGGGAGAGGTCGATGTGTGTGCTGGGGGTGCGATACAGGGGAGAGGTTGATGTGTGTGCTTGGGGTGGGATACAGGGGAGAGGTCGATGTGTGCTGGGGGTGGGATACAGGGGAGAGGTCGATGTGTGTGCTGGGGGTGGGATACAGGAGAGAGGTCGATGTGTGTGCTGGGGGTGGGATACAGGGGAGAGACCGATGTGTGTGCTGGGGGTGGGATACAGGGGAGAGATTGATGTGTGTGCTGGGGGTGGGATACAGGGGAGAGATCGATGTGTGTGCTGGGGGTGGGATACAGGGGAGAGGTTGATGTGTGTGCTGGGGGTGGGATACAGGGGAGAGATCGATGTGTGTGCTGGGGGTGGGATACAGGGGAGAGGTTGATGTGTGTGCTGGGGGTGGGATACAGGGGAGAGATTGATGTGTGTGCTGGGGGTGGGATACAGGGGAGAGATCGATGTGTGTGCTTGGGGTGGGATACAGGGGAGAGGTCGATGTGTGTGCTGGGGGTGGGATACAGGGGAGAGGTTGATGTGTGCGCTGGGGGTGGGATACAGGGGAGAGGTCGATGTGTGTGCTGGGGGTGGGATACAGGGGAGAGGTCGATGTGTGTGCTGGGGGTGGGATACAGGGGAGAGACCGATGTGTGTGCTGGGGGTGGGATACAGGGTAGAGGTCGATATGTGTGCTGGGGGTGGGATACAGGGGAGAGGTCGATGTGTGTGCTGGGGGTGGGATACAGGGGAGAGGTCGATGTGTGCGCTGGGGGTGGGATACAGGGGAGAGACCGATGTGTGTGCTGGGGGTGGGATACAGGGGAGAGACCGATGTGTGTGCTGGGGGTGGGATACAGGGTAGAGGTCGATATGTGTGCTGGGGGTGGGATACAGGGGAGAGGTCGATGTGTGCGCTGGGGGTGGGATACAGGGGAGAGGTTGATGTGTGCGCTGGGGGTGGGATACAGGGGAGAGGTTGATGTGTGTGCTGGGAGTGGGATACAGGGGAGAGACCGATGTGTGTGCTGGGAGTAGGATACAGGGGAGAGGTCGATGTGTGTGCTGGGAGTGGGATACAGGGGAGAGACCGATGTGTGTGCTGGGAGTAGGATACAGGGGAGAGGTCGATGTGTGTGCTGGGAGTGGGATACAGGGGAGAGACCGATGTGTGTGCTGGGGGTGGGATACAGGGGAGAGACCGATGTATGTGCTGGGGGTGGGATACAGGGGAGAGACCGATGTATGTGCTGGGGGTGGGATACAGGGGAGAGACCGATGTGTGCTGGGACTGAAATCTCACACATCGCATTGGCGGCCGAACTGCCAGTGAAATTTAATTTTGCAACCTCTGTTTAAAGTTTGTCGGGTAAAATAATAAATCTGCAATACACCTTTGCATTGGATGGACATTTCCCCGATGTTTTAATACCTGCTGATGTGCAAGACATTCCCCTGTGTCCTGCTGTGGGACAACACACAGAAGTTTAGTGGACTATTTAGTGACAATTGTCCCCTCACCCTGTGCAAAGATTTTCCAGCTCGCGGGACAACAAGCTAAGTGTCATTGGACACCCTAAGCACTGAACACTGGGATTGGTTATCCCTTTACACACAAGATATCGGCCGCCATGTGTTTTAAGGGAAACGCGCAGCGCTCATAGTATCTGCTGGAGCAATTGTGACTATAAGATATAAACTAAGAAACGTCTATAATATACGCTGTCACTACATACAAGTATTCAGGCACTTTGTGTCTCTCGGGACATTCGGGGTGTTCAGGTTGTTGGGTGGAGGAGGGGGTCGCTCTCTATGGACTCTCCCTGCAGGGGGCGTTACAGGTCCTGAAATGCCTTTCACAGGTTCCTGGCCTGAGCGTTAACTGGCACTACTTTCCCTATTGACTTTGAAGCTCCTGACCGGACCCCCGGGGGTCTGCAGCTGTCATCATTCACTTACCTTGGGATGGCGGTATCATGTGATGTTACATTTCTTCCAGTTCTGTCAGAGGCCAAAATGACTGTTTACAGGGTATAGAGACATAGGGCCAGATTCAGCAACACTTGCGCTGGAGTAATTCGATATGCGCCGCGTAACTGTGATTATGCGCCGTCGTTTCTATGTGCCCGTACCCACCAAACTAGATGCGCCCAATAACGGGCCATTTGCGACCCGCGGAACGTTCCGACGCCAGAGTCTCGTCAGCGCATAATTTCGCTTGGCGCATCAGTCGCGCCTATTGATTTCCCCTGCAAATATGCAAATGAGGGAGATTTCCCGATTCGTGAACGGATTAGCACCATACGCTGGCTACATGCGCCGCGCGTATCTCGTCCGTCCGGCGCAAAGTTATTTCTACAAATAGCTGCTTTATCTTTACTCCAGACGGCCTCAGGTCAGCAGGAGAGCAGCTACAGCAGCAGCGTTACCGACGATAAGAGCTAGCTGAGCACCCCCACTTGCAGGACAACACCTCTGTCCATGCTTGTCTGTCAACTTTTACAGCCATGGAGGAAGACATCATAGGTCTCCATAGCCGAGATGACGGCTGACAGCTCCTGGCCATTAAAGTTCAGCTTTCTCCTGTGTGTTTGCCTGGAACGGGAGCAGCCATCTCAGAACAAAAGTAACATCACTGCGGGGAGGGGGAACAGGATATACTTTAGTGCCGGAATGGCGCTTCTACGGGCGAATTTAAACGCCCAACGGAAGGCATTGCACTGACGTTTCCCGTGAAGTGGTGCCGACGGAAGTTGTGAGCATGCGCACAAAGGGGGAGAGTGGAGCCTCACTCACTGCGCATGCTCCGTGGTTGATGCGCTGAACGTAAGCCTCTGCGCTGGGCTCCGCCCATCATTTACATATGATCACACCCACTTCCCCTTGCGTCGGGTTACGCCAGCGCATTATCGTTACTCTGGCGCAAGTTTACGCGCAACTGCTATGTGAATTACAGGACTTGCGCTGAAAGGGTCGTCAGAGTAACGTAAATGAGAAGCGTTACTCCGGAGCAAAGATGCTCTCATCTACCTGAATCTGGCCCATAATAGTTAACTGATTCCTTTTAAAAATAGATAAAAATCAATCATAAAATGTACCTGCAGTTTCGTTTTTGCTGTCGTTTCCTGTCTCTCTGATGTACAGAGCCACAGAGCCAATAGAGGGCAGTGATGGTTTGTAAAACAAAACTGATTGGTGCTGTGGGGTTTTAGACACACAGTAATCACACCTCCTTGATTAGTGACCACAGAGAGAAGCTCCCAGCACTGTGGTTATCAGGAAACCGACAACCAGAAAGTGTGGAGATCAGAGAGGAATTACAGCAACATCAAAGCAAAAACCAACAATGAGGACATGAAAACAGCACTGCAGTAAGGTAAAGGAAGCTACTTAGAAAAAAAAAAAAAATCCTTTAGTGGCACAGAGAAAGAGTTGCCGTATCTTTACTTGATTGCATAAATTTGCTTCAAATGAACATTTTGCCCACATGGACCCCCAAATCCTTTATTAACCAATTGTTACTTTCTTTTCTATGGGGATATCAAACCCATCAATACAAACGTTCCACATTGATTAGACCAACCCTACAGGGGGATTGGCTATGCCAGATTGGTAAAAATACTTTATAACTACTTCTCTCTTTGGTGGTCGGTGCCGAACTTGAATAACCCATCCCCCATACAGGAGGCAGTAGTCCTTGGCTCCCTGTGGGCACTCCATCATCTCCTCCTTAGAGGTGTCAAAGCCCCATACTCACCTACCTCTCTTATGAAGACTGCCATCAAAGCCCCATACTCACGTACCTCTCTTATGAAGACTACCATCAATGCCCCATACTAAGGTACCTTGCTTATGAAGACTACCATCAAAGCCCCATACTCACGCACCTCTCTTATGAAGACTACCGTCTAATCCCCATACTCGCATACCTCTCTTATGAAGACTACCGTCTAATCCCCATACTCGCGTACCTCTCTTATGAAGACTACCGTCTAATCCCCATACTCACGTACCTCTCTTATGAAGACTACCGTCAGCCCCATACTCGTGTACCTCTTATGAAGACTACCGTCAGCCCCATACTCGTGTACCTCTCTTATGAAGACTACCATTAAAGCCCCGTACCTCTCTTATGAAGACTACCATCAAAGCCCCATACTCCTGTACCTCTCTTATGAAGACTACCATCAAAGCCCCATACTCCCGTACCTCTCTTATAAAGACTACCATCAAAGCCCCATACTCGCATACCTCTCTTATGAAGACTACCATCAAAGCCCCATACTCGCATACCTCTCTTATGAAGACTACCATCAAAGCCCCATACTCGCATACCTCTCTTACGAAGACTACCATCAAAGCCCCATACTCGCGTACCTCTCTTATAAAGACTACCTTCAAAGCCCCATACTTCCGTACCTCTCTTATGAAGACTACCATCAAAGCCCCATACTCGCATACCTCTTGTCATGGACCTGGGATACTGGACATATTACAAGTGGTTTATTTTGTTCTGACTAAGTCAATAGGACAATGACCCTTCAATGCTTAGAACAGAGTGACTATTGAAATGCTAAGTGGGGTTGGCTCCTGAAAGACCTTTTCATTGTGTGATAACACTGCTTAAATACCATTGATGATTAGGTGTGAATGTTTTGTTGTCAGAGATGTGCATTGAAGGGACTCCATTGTGGGTGTGAAGCTCTGTGTATTGAAGATCACACGTCTCTCTTCAGATGTATTGAATTAGCATGTCAATTATGTTTAGTAAAGGAATGTATTGATGCTCAGGTGTAAGTACCTTTCCTTTAGAGACACGTCTGTCTAAAGATGTGGATTAAAGGGAAATCATTGTGTTCCTTTATAGCAGATCTTACAGGCATCCTAAATAAACTAAACCCGGCCACAGCTTTTAGGGGTATCAATTTGGATATCTATCCTAAAGAATATAGAACAATTGTATTCCACACACTGGTTGCAGCAAGACTCACTATAACCAGCCTGTGGAAATCAAAGGACGCACCCAACTTATCGACAGTTATAGCTAGAATCAATATACAGGCCCAATAAGAATTAATGCTGGCTTATAAAAACTATTCCATTACTACATTCAGAAAGAAATGGTTAGCTTGGATCATCCATCCCAGAGCATCCAAATACTTAAAAGAGTGTAATATGTAATCTATTGTCAAGTTTGAAATACGTCAAAGTCAGATATATACTTAGCCCAGTTGTAATGTATTATCCTGGACCTACTTTATTGATCTGTGTAGCAAGTTTTGTTAAGTTCATTTTTTTTATTTCTGTATGCATGTGTACGTGTATATATATATATGTTTATGTATATATGTGTATACATTTTCTGTTTCTTTATGATTTTCTATATACAAATAGGTAACTCAATTGGAGGCTTAGCCATGCCTACAGATTGAACCCGATAGGGGTGGGCTGGTACGGGCTACCAAGTACTGTATTGTTATAAGAACAATCTTATGAACCAAGGGAACGCGTTCTGTTACTAAGGATTAATGTGACAGTTTTAATCTGTACTGTTAAGTAAATACTTTCAATAAAAATCTTATGTTAAAAAAAAAGGGAAATCATTGTGTGATAGTATTTTGCTTTGATGTCATTATCTAAAGGAATGTGACCTCTCTGAGGTAGTAATTAAGTCATGTTAAATAGTTGTTCTATTCAAGCTATGGGACCAATAGGAAAGCGGATGTTGGGGGCGGGATGTTCCAAATTCTGTATAAACGTGTGCTGTGTACTTTCAATAAATGAGTCCTGTTTGAACATACATACAGCCTGCCTGGTGTCTGTTCTAATGGGTCCGATCGGCACATAGCTGTAGGTCGGATCCCGGAACCTTGGATTAATGGACCTCTCTTATGAAGACTGCAATCAAAGCTCCATACTCGTGTACCTCTCTTATGAGGACTACCATCAAAGCCCCATACTAAGGTACCTCTCTTATGAAGGCTACCATCAAAGCCTCATACTCACGCACTTCTCTTATAAAGACTACCATCAAAGCTCCATACTCGCCTACCTCTCTTATGAGGACTACCATCAAAGCCCCATACTCACGTACCTCTCACAAAGACTACCATCAAAGCCCCATACTCACGTATCTCTCTTATGAGGACTACCATCAAAGCCCCATACTCACGTATCTCTCTTATGAGGACTACCATCAAAGCCCCATACTCACGTACCTCTCTTATGAAGACTACCATCAAAGCCCCATACTCACGTACCTCTCTTATGAAGACTACCATCAAAGCCCCATACTCACGTACCTCTCTTACGAAGACTACCATCAAAGCCCCATACTCACGTACCTCTCTTAAGAAGACTACCATCAAAGCCCCATACTCGCGTACCTCTCTTACTAAGACTACCGTCAAAGCCCCATACAAATTTCCCCGTCAGAACTTCTCTTTTTGTTGCTCTCCTTTGGAAGATTTGTTACACATGGACCAGCCATTGAAACCGGCCTTGTCCCTATGCCCACATGTTCTTATACCGGCCTTGTCCCTCTACCCACATGTTCTTATTCGGCTTTGTCCCTATGCCCACATGTTCTTATACCGGCCTTGTCCCTCTACCCACATGTTCTTCTTATACCAGCCTTGTCCCCATATCCACATGTTCTTCTTATACCAGCCTTGTCCCCATATCCACATGTTCTTCTTATACGGCCTTGTCCCTATGCCCACATGTTCTTCTTATACCGGCCTTGTCCCCATACCCACATGTTCTTCTTATACCGGCCTTGTCTCCATACCCACATGTTCTTCTTATATCGGCCTTGTCCCCATATCCACATATTCTTCTTATACCAGCCTTGTCCCCATATCCACATGTTCTTCTTATATCAGCCTTGTCCCTATGCCCACATGTTCTTCTTATACGGCCTTGTCCCTATGCCCACATGTTCTTCTTATACCGGCCTTGTCCCCATACCCACATGTTCTTCTTATACCGGCCTTGTCCCCATAACCACATGTTCTTCTTATACCGGCCTTGTCCCCATACCCACATGTTCTTCTTATACCGGCCTTGTCCCCATACCCACATGTTCTTCTTATACCGGCCTTGTCCCCATATCCACATGTTCTTCTTATACCGGCCTTGTTCCTATGCCCACATGTTCTTCTTATACCGGCCTTGACCCTCTACCCACACCCTGAGTATCCTTTCTCTATAAGGTGGGTTTGAGCCCCTGAGGATCCTTTCTCTATAAGGTGTTTTTTTGGCCCCAAGGATCCTTTCTCTATAAGGTGGTTTTGGGCCCCAAGGATCCTTTCTCTATAAGGTGGTTTTGGGCCCCGAGGCTCTTTTCTCTATAAGGTATTTTCTTCTTTTTACTTTAATCAGGACATCTTCCTGCCTTCACTTTGTTCTGCACCACAAAGAGACCTCTCTACATTAGGGTAGGTGCAGTGCAAACTTTTATCTCGACCACCATTGTGTCCATCTGAACCTCTGATTCTGTGTTTGTCCCGCATCTCCTTCCACCATCTCCAGGTAGATTAGAGAGGTTATCACTAAGGCTTCCATGATCCTTGAAGACTCGGAATCCTCCAAAGTCTCTTGCAGTGAATGTCTCTTTTCAGGTCCGGGCGTTGGAGCCACCTGGACCTCTGTTCTCATGTTTGTCAAGGTTGATGCCAGCTTCATTGGAAAGGTGATTCAAGTCGACTTTAGGAAGCGCATTCTCTTGTTTGGGGCTGTTGGAATTGTTTAGTGTGCTGCCCACCCCTGAGTTGTATTCCTTGAGGACATCGTATGGTTAATATTTAATGGAGCCGTGTCCTGTACTGTGTGATCAGGAAATTAATGAATCCGGGCCTTGACGGGGGAAGGAGGGGGACTGTACTAGAAAAGGATTTTACAGGAAAGTCAAACATCGTTGTAGCAAACAGAAATAATAACACAACTTTTAAGATTTGTCCTACATAAAATGCAACAAAAAAGATCTACATACAGAATATTACAGGTCATTGGGTCACTCCACATACGGAAAGGCTTCTTCACAGTAAAAGCTTTGACGGTTTGGAAGACTCTCTCAGGAGTTAGTTCTGGTCAGTTCAGGGTTTTGTGTTATTGGTTGAATTCGATGGACTTTTGTCGTTTTTCAGCCCACGTTGTCTTCAGATATACAGAATATCATTTATTAGACTTGTAAAATATTCTGTATCTATAATGTTCCCTTTTAGTCTTTACACGCAAAGTAAGTCTCCAGGCATTCTGCCCTTTGCTTTTTCTCTTCTGAGGTTGCTCGGAGCTCCATGGTATGTTTATTCATTATATTAAATACTTAGGCCTTTGGTGTGTGTCCAACAAAACTCCATCCATCCTCCTCCACTGGCGTGTATGCCCACCTACCAGGGTTGTTTCCTGCAGGACGCAGAGTGCTGAACATGGGAGGTGAGATAAAAAAATATGTTTTTTTTGCTGTTTTATATCAATATTGAATCAGGTCATATGGGTGTAGAGGGGGCTGAATGTCATATGGGTGGAGACGTGGCTGAAGCTCATATAGGTGGAGAGGGGGCTGAAGGTCATATGGATGTAGAGGGGGCTGAAGCTCATATAGGTGGAGAGGGGGCTGAAGGTCATATGGGTGTAGGGGGGCTGAAGATCATATGGGTGGAGAGGGGGCTGAAGGTCATATCGATGTAGACGGAGCTGAAGGTCATATCGGTGGAGAGGGGGCTGAACGTCATCGGTGGAGAGGGAGGATGAACATCATCTGTGGAGAGGGGGACTGAAGGTCATATGGGTGGAGAGGGGGCTGAAGGTCATATCGGTGTAGAGGGAGCTGAAGGTCATATGGGTGAAGAGGGGGGCTGGAGGGCATATGGATGGAGAGGGGGCTGGAGGGCATATGGTGGAGTGGGGAGCTGAAGGTCATATCGGTGAAGTGGGGGGCTAAAGGTCATATCGATGGAGAGGGGGGCTGAAGGTCATCGGTGGAAAGGGGGGCTAAGGGTCACCAGGGGCTTAAGGTCATATCAGTATAGAGGGGGCTGAAGGTCATATCAGTGGAGAGGGGGCTAAGGGTCACCGGAAGAGGGTGGTTAAGGTCATATCAGTGGAGAGGGGGCTGAAGGTCATATGGGTGGAGAGGGGGCTGAAGGTCATCAATGGAGAGGGGGCTGAAGGTCGTATGGGTAGAGAGGGGGGCTAAGGGTCACCAGGGGCTTAAGGTCATATCAGTGTAGAGGGGGCTGAAGGTCATATCAGTGGAGAGGGAGGCTAAGGGTCACCGGGAGAGGGAGGTTAAGGTCATATCAGTGGAGAGGGGGCTGAAGGTCGTAAGGGTGGAGAGGGGGCTGAAGGTCATCAGTGTAGGGAAGGCCGTTTGGTTGAGTTTTTTTGGGGACAGAATATGGTATCTACAACAGAATTTTCTAAAATGGACGCCACCACACTACACAGAGACAGCAAATAAATATATAACATTTTATTTATCCACATAAAATAGTTTTATCTTTATTACTGTACTGTATGTAACCCTCCGCCTGCCTGAGCCCCGCAGAGCTCCGCCTTTTCATCCCGCGTTCTGACGAGAGTGCCAGCAGTGCTTTCTGGTCAGTCTCTCTCCTGTCCGAGCCCCGAAGAGCATTGAACACCCCTCCATGGCTTTGTTTTAGAGCTAAGGAGACATCCATGAATCTATTGCCCCTTACAAGGGGAGTCATAGTTCATATTGCCCCAAACTGTAAGGGCATGTGCGTGGGGATGGGGGGAATTTTTTTTCCAGAATCCCCCCTTCCAGTATAAGACGCATGCACAAGATTAACGCAGACAGCGAGATAAAAAAAAACAGGACTAAAAGTCTCTTTATACAACAGGCTCCACCCACTCTATTAGGTGGAACTGCAGGATCCAAACCAACTGCACTCAGCAGGGGCTGGACCACAAGGAAACCACTCCCACGAGGAGCCATGAAAACCAGAGGAGTGCCGGATTGTGGTCTATATGAGTTTTGTGCATGTATAAAATACACACGTAAAAACATATAAACACAAACTTAATGGCCTCCTGATATGTAAGAGGATATGACATAAGGCCCTCCAGGGAGGGGAGGCCATCAGAAGCCAGGAAGTGCCTTATTGCCTCCACATTTACAAAGCTCCAGGAGAGAGCAGTCTCCACTCATGGAAATCATGCTGAGGGTGAAGGAAGAAGTTGGTTTTAAAGTCTTTCACGAGAAGGAACCCAGATGTAGGGTCCTGACAGATCCTCGATGATCCCTTTTATTTTATGGTAGACCTCTTCAAAGCTGTCTCCCTCGACCACCGCTAAAGGGGAGAAGGAGAGGACAACGAGGAGCAGAGAGGACACACGAGGAGCACAAAGGACACCCGAATAGCAGAGAGGACATCCAAGGAGCAGAGAGGACATCCGAGGAGCAGAGAGGACACCCAAGGAGCAGAGAGGACACCCAAGGAGCAGAGAGGACATCCGAGGAGCAGAGAGGACACCCAAGGAGCAGAGAGGACACCCAAGGAGCAGAGAGGAGCAGGGAGGACATCCGAGGATCAGGGAGGACATCCGAGGAGCAGAGAGGACATCCGAGGAGCAGAGAGGACACCCGAGGAGCAGAGAGGACATCCAAAAAGCAGAGAGGACATCCGAGGAGCAGAGAGGACATCCGAAGAGAAGAGAGGACATCCGAGGAGCAGGGAGGACATCCGAGGAGCACAGAGGACATCCGAGGAGAAGAGAGGACACCCGAGGAGCAGAGAGGACACCCGAGGAACAGAGAGGAAACCCGAGGAGCAAAGAGGACAAATCCGAGGAGCAGGGAGGACATCCGAGGAGCAGGAAGGACACCCGAGGAGCAGGGAGGACATCCGAGGAGCAGGGAGGACATCCGAGGAGCAGGGAGGACATCCGAGGAGAAGAGAGGACACCCGAGGAGCAGGGAGGACATCCGACGAGCATGGAGGACATCCGAGGAGAAGACAGGACATCCGAGGAGAAGAGAGGACACCCGAGCAGCAGGGAGGACATCCGAGCAGCAGGGAGGACATCCGAGGAGAAGAGAGGACACCCGAGGAGCAGGGAGGACATCCGAGGAACAGGGAGGACATCCGAGGAGCAGGGAGGACATCCGAGGAGAAAAGAGGACACCCGAGGAGAAGAGAGGACACCCGAGTAGCAGGGAGGACATCCGAGGATCAGGGAGGACATCGGAGGAGAAGAGAGGACACCCGAGGAGCAGGGAGGACATCCGACGAGCAGGGAGGACATCCGAGGAGAAGAGAGGACACCCGAGCAGCAGGGAGGACATCCGAGGAGAAGAGAGGAAAAGAAAAAGAGAAAAGATGATCAGCAGTCAGTTTAATCTCATTACATTTGAAGCATTTTCTGGTGGCCACACACAGGCTAGAATTTTATTGACCTAGAATTAGTAGAAATTTTTGGTGTTCTTTATAAAGACTTGTGGGAAGGGGGGTGTCTTCAGCAATGTCCACAGTAGGCCCAGGAGAGCGAAGACAATGAATTGCAATTACTTTGTATATAAAGGAATAAGATATATATGAGGCCTTCCTGAAACATCTTTATTACCTGGTGATCCTGACAGAAATTCTGTCAACTTCCTTTAACAACCCAAGAAGTCCCGAAAAATGGCAGTTAGAGGGTTAAGACAAATCATATAACTTTGACTGGGATCTTATATGGGGGGGGGGGGGGGGGGTTCCGTGTAAATATTACAGATTTATTATACAATGTATTATGTTCATGTAGAGATCACAGATTTATTATACAATGTATTATCTCCATGTATTATATCTGCCCTCATGTTGTAAATCGCTGTGTAAACTGAGGGCACTATATATATCCTGTATAATAATAATACTGGCGGGATCACCAAGTAAAAAGAAAACAAATACAGCCAAAGCATCCAAGGACTAGTAAGCTGCGATATATTACATTTTTGTATTTAGATATCTTTAAACTTGCCTTACTGAATACTCAATTGGGTTTTCGGCCGTCTACTATTGTCTTCTACTAGACCAGGGGTGTCCAAACTTTTTTCAAAGAGGGCCAGATTTGATAAAGTGAACATGCGTGCTGGGTGTGAGAAGCGGGGCGCCGTGCTGGGTGTGAGCGGCGGGGGCGCCGTGCTGGGTGTGAGTGGTGGGGGTGCCGTGCTGGGTGTGAGAAGCGGGGCGCCGTGCTGGGTGTGAGCGGCGGGGGTGCCGTGCTGGGTGTGAGCGGCGGGGGCGCCGTGCTGGGTGTGAGCGGCGGGGGCGCCGTGCTGGGTGTGAGCGGCGGGGGCGGCGTGCTGGGTGTGAGCGGCGTGCTGGCGCCGTGGTGGGTGTGAGCGACAGGGGCGCCGTGCTGGGTGTGAGTGGGGGGTGCCGTGCTGGGTGTGAGCGGCGGGGGTGCCGTGCTGGGTGTGAGCGGCGGGGGGCGCCGTGCTGGGTGTGAGCGGCGGGGGCGCCGTGCTGGGTTTTCGGCCGTCTACTATTGTCTTCTACTAGACCAGGGGTGTCCAAACTTTTTTCAAAGAGGGCCAGATTTGATAAAGTGAACATGCGCTCTGGGTGTGAGCGGCGGGGGTGCCGTGCTGGGTGTGAGAAGAAGGGGCGCCGTGCTGGGTGTGAGCGGCGGGGGCGCTGTGGTGGGTGTGAGCGGCGGGGGTGCCGTGCTGGGTTTGAGCGGCGGGGGCGCCGTGCTGGGTGTGAGCGGCGGGGGCGGCGTGCTGGGTGTGAGCGGCGGGGGCGCCGTGCTGGGTTTTCGGCCGTCTACTATTGTCTTCTACTAGACCAGGGGTGTCCAAACTTTTTTCAAAGAGGGCCAGATTTGATAAAGTGAACATGCGCTCTGGGTGTGAGCGGCGGGGGTGCCGTGCTGGGTGTGAGAAGAAGGGGCGCCGTGCTGGGTGTGAGCGGCGGGGGCGCTGTGGTGGGTGTGAGCGGCGGGGGTGCCGTGCTGGGTTTGAGCGGCGGGGGCACCGTGCTGGGTGTGAGCGGCGGGGGCGGCGTGCTGGGTGTGAGCGGCGTGCTGGCGCCGTGGTGGGTGTGAGCGACGGGGGCGGCGTGCTGGGTGTGAGCGGCGTGCTGGCGCCGTGGTGGGTGTGAGCGACAGGGGCGCCGTGCTGGGTGTGAGAAGCAGGGGTGCCGTGCTGGGTGTGAGCGGCGGGGGTGCCGTGCTGGGTGTGAGCGGCGGGGGTGCCGTGCTGGGTGTGAGCGGTGGGGGCGCCGTGCTGGGTGTGAGCGGCGTGCTGGCGCCGTGGTGGGTGTGAGCGACAGGGGCGCCGTGCTGGGTGTGAGAAGCAGGGGTGCCGTGCTGGGTGTGAGCGGCGGGGGTGCCGTGCTGGGTGTGAGCGGCGGGGGTGCCGTGCTGGGTGTGAGAAGCAGGGGTGCCGTGCTGGGTGTGAGCGGCGGGGGTGCCGTGCTGGGTGTGAGCGGCGGGGGTGCCGTGCTGGGTGTGAGCGGTGGGGGCGCCGTGCTGGGTGTGAGCAGCAGGGGCGTATTTCATGCAGGATCGGAGGGTGACAGAAGAAGTCTACAGGTGTGGCATTTACATTAGGCAGTATTTTTATCAAATAGTACTATATATTTTATACTACTTTGGCCCATTCAATGCATATTACATTCCTGGGCCCCTTGTCTGCATTATAAAGCCCTGGGGCCCCTTGTCTGCAGTATAAAGCCCTGGGGCCCCTTGTCTGCAGTATAAACCCCTGGGGCCCGTTTACGTAGAACATCTTACCTGAGAAGCACTCTGTGAAGTCTTGTTCCAGCTTTGTGGATCTTTCGTACGTTTTCCTCGCTTGTTCCTCTGTTAGTCGTTTGTTAATTTCTCTTAAGAGATCAAAGAAAGACGAATGAGAGAAGAAAAAGGACAAAAGAACCAGAAAAGAGTAAGGAAGCGGAGGAGACCAAGAGGAGGGACACAGAAGAGGGGGATGTGAGATAAGGGAGGCAGAGGGGACATGGAAGAGGGGGATGTGAGATATGAGGGGCAGACAGGAGAAGAGGGAGACAGAAAAGAAGGATAACAGAGAAGAAGGGAGACAGAGAAGGATAACAGAGAAGAGGGAGACAGACAGAGAAGACGGGAGACAGAGGAGAAGGGAGACAAAGAAAAAAGGAGACAGAGAAGAAGGGAGACAGAGAAGAAGGGAGACAGAGAAGACGGGAGACAGAGAAGAAGGGAGACAGAGAAGGATAACAGAGAAGAAGGGAGACAGAGAAGGATAACAGAGAAGAAGGGAGACAGAGAAGAGGGAGACAGAGGAGAAGGGAGACAGAGAAGAAGGGAGACAGAGAAGAAGGGAGACAGAGAAGACGGGAGACAGAGAAGACGGGAGACAGATGGAAAGGAGACAGAAGAAGGAGACAGAGAAGAGGGAGACAGAAGAAGGAGACAGAGAAGGAGACAGAGAAGGAGACAGGGAAGAAGGGAGAAAGAGAAGGAGACAGATAAGAAGGATAACAGAGAAGAAGGAAGACAGAGAAGAAGGGAGACAGAGAAGAAGGGAGACAGAGAAGAAGGATAACAGAGAACAGGGAGACAGAGAAGAAGGATAACAGAGAAGAAGGATAACAGAGAAGAAGGGAGACAGAGAAGAAGGGAGACAGAAGAAGGATAACAGAGAAGAAGGGAGACAGAGAAGAGGGAGACAGAGAAAAAGGGATACAGAGAAGAAGGGAGACAAAGAAGAAGGGTGACAGAGAAGAAGGGTGACAGAGAAGAAGGGAGACAGAGAAGACGGGAGACAGAGAAGACGGGAGACAGAGAAGACGGGAGACAGATGGGAAGGAGACAGAAGAAGGAGACAGAGAAGAGGGAGACATAAGAAGGAGACAGAGAAGGAGACAGAGAAGGAGACAGAGAAGGAGACAGGGAAGAAGGGAGAAAGAGAAGAAGGAGACAGAGAAGAAGGATAACAGAGAAGAAGAGAGACAGAGAAGAAGGATAACAGAGAAGAAGGGAGACAGAGAAGAAGGGAGACAGAGAAGAAGGGAGACAGAGAAGAAAGATAACAGTGAACAGGGAGACAGAGAAGAAGGATAACAGAGAAGAAGGGAGACAGAGAAGAAGGATAACAGAGAAGAAGGGAAACAGAGAAGAAGGATAAAAGAGAAGAAGGGAGACCGAGAAGAGGGAGACAGAGAATAAGGGAGACAGAGTAGAAGGGAGACAAAGAAGAAGGGAGACAGAGAAGAAGGGAGACAGAGAAGAAGGATAACAGAGAAGAAGGATAACAGAGAAGAAGGGAAACAGAGAAGAAGGGAGACAGAGAAGAAGGGAGACAGAGAAGAAGGGAGACAGAGAAGACGGGAGACAGAGAAGAAGGGAGACAGAGAAGAAGGGAGACAGAGAAGAAGGGAGACAGAGAAGAAGGGAGACAGAGAAGAAGGATAACAGAGAAGAAGGATAACAGAGAAGAAGGGAAACAGAGAAGAAGGGAGACAGAGAAGAAGGGAGACAGAGAAGACGGGAGACAGAGAAGACGGGAGACAGAGAAGACGGGAGACAGAGAAGACAGGAGACAGATGGGAAGGAGACAGAAGAAGGAGACAGAGAAGGAGACAGAGAAGAGGGAGACAGAGAAGAAGGATAACAGAGAAGAGGGAGACAGAGAAGGAGACAGAGAGAATCTGTGGAGCTACTTCAGGCCTCCCCATCAGATAATTCATTTAAATAACCACCAGAAATTGCTGACCTCTGACTCGGCTAAACAAAAGACAAAGAAAAGGGAACTGGCTGTGACTTTTCTTCTATATCTGACTTTGTCAACAACGTATTTTATTGGACAATCCGATCGTCTGCGAGCTCCATCAGACAATAGTTTTTGTTTTATCAATGGACAAATGTTCGCTGCACATGCTCTAAAACTTTCCAACAAATGTCCAATGGAGGATCATCCGATCGTGTGTACACAAGTCCATCGGACTAAAGTCCGAAGTACAAACACGCATGCTCAGAACCAATGCTAAACATCAGGCAACAATAGCAGAAGTTGCCCAAAAGGTGGCGGTAAAGAGCTGAAAAACCATGTGATTTGGTGAATGTTGGCTGAAAATGTTCTGCCGTGTGTATGCAAAACAAGTTCACGGACAACGCCCTTCGGACCAAAATCGACGGAAAAGTCTGATGGAAGTCCGATTGTGTGTATGAGGCTTAAGGATCATCCTTCACATCTAACCCCCACGTACATCCTACAAGAGTCTGGAGATAATCAGAACCCGACCCCTCATCCTACATCATTCTGGAGATAATGAGAACCCGACCCCTCATCCTACATCATTCTGGAGATAATGAGAACCTGACCCCTCATCCTACATCATTCTGGAGATAATCAGAACCCGACCCCTCATCCTACATCATTCTGGAGATAATCAGAACCCGACCCCTCATCCTACATCATTCTGGAGATAATCAGAACCCGACTCCTCATCCTACATCATTCTGGAGATAATAAGAACCTGACCCCTCATCCTACATCATTCTGGAGATAATAAGAACCCGACTCCTCATCCTACATCATTCTGGAGATAATAAGAACCTGACCCCTCATCCTACATCATTCTGGAGATAATCAGAACCCGACTCCTCATCCTACATCATTCTGGAGATAATAAGAACCTGACTCCTCATCCTACATCATTCTGGAGATAATCAGAACCTGACCCCTCATCCTACATCATTCTGGAGATAATCAGAACCCGACCCCTCATCCTACATCATTCTGGAGATAATCAGAACCCGACCCCTCATCCTACATCATTCTGGAGATAATTAGAACCCGACTCCTCATCCTACATCATTCTGGAGATAATCAGAACCCGACTCCTTATCCTACATGATTCTGGAGATAATCAGAACCCGACCCCTCATCCTACATCATTCTGGAGATAATCAGAACCCGACCCCTCATCCTACATCATTCTGGAGATAATCAGAACCCGACCCCTCATCCTACATCATTCTGGAGATAATCAGAACCTGACCCCTCATCCTACATCATTCTGGAGATAATCAGAACCCGACCCCTCATCCTACAACATTCTGGAGATAATCAGAACCCAACCCCTCATCCTACATCATTCTGGAGATAATCAGAACCCGACCCCTCATCCTACATCATTCTGGAGATAATCAGAACCCGACCCCTCATCCTACATCATTCTGGAGATAATCAGAACCCGACCACTCATCCTACATCATTCTGGAGATAATCAGAACCCGACCCCTCATCCTACATCATTCTGGAGATAATTAGAACCCGACTCCTCATCCTACATCATTCTGGAGATAATCAGAACCTGACCCCTCATCCTACATCATTCTGGAGATAATCAGAACCCGACTCCTTATCCTACATGATTCTGGAGATAATCAGAACCCGACCCCTCATCCTACATCATTCTGGAGATAATCAGAACCCGACCCCTCATCCTACATCATTCTGGAGATAATCAGAACCCGACCCCTCATCCTACATCATTCTGGAGATAATCAGAACCCGACCCCTCATCCTACATCATTCTGGAGATAATCAGAACCCGACCCCTCATCCTACATCATTCTGGAGATAATCAGAACCCGACCCCTCATCCTTCATCATTCTGGAGATAATCAGAACCTGACCCTCATCCTACATCACTCTGGAGATAATCAGAACCTGACCCCTCATCCTACATCATTCTGGAGATAATCAGAACCCGACCCCTCATCCTATATCATTCTGGAGATAATAAGAACCTGACTCCTCATCCTACATCATTCTGGAGATAATCAGAACCTGACTCCTCATCCTACATCATTCTGGAGATAATCAGAACCCGAACCCTCATCCTACATCATTCTGGAGATAATCAGAACCTGACTCATCATCCTACATCATTCTGGAGATAATCAGAACCTGACCCCTCATCCTACGTCATTCTGGAGATAATCAGAACCTGACCCCTCATCCTACATCATTCTGGAGATAATCAGAACCCGACCCCTCATCCTACATCATTCTGGAGATAATCAGAACCTGACTCATCATCCTACATCATTCTGGAGATAATCAGAACCTGACCCCTCATCCTACATCATTCTGGAGATAATCAGAACCCGAACCCTCATCCTACGTCATTCTGGAGATAATCAGAAGCTGACCCCTCATCCTACATCATTCTGGAGATAATCAGAACCCGACCCCTCATCCTACATCATTCTGGAGATAATCAGAACCTGACCCCTCATCCTACATCATTCTGGAGATAATCAGAACCCGACCCCTCATCCTACATCATTCTGGAGATAATCAGAACCTGACTCATCATCCTACATCATTCTGGAGATAATCAGAACCTGACCCTCATCCTACATCATTCTGGAGATAATCAGAACCTGACCCTCATCCTTCATCATTCTGGAGATAATCAGAACCTGACCCCTCATCCTACATCATTCTGGAGATAATCAGAACCTGACCCCTCATCCTACAAGAGTCTGGAGATAATTAGAACCCGACTCCTCATCCTTCATCATTCTGGAGATAATCAGAACCTGACCCCTCATCCTACATCATTCTGGAGATAATCAGAACCTGACCCTCATCCTTCATCATTCTGGAGATAATCAGAACCTGACCCTCATCCTTCATCATTCTGGAGATAATCAGAACCTAAATCCTCATCCTACATCATTCTGGAGATAATCAGAACCTGACCCTCATCCTTCATCATTCTGGAGATAATCAGAACCTGACCCCTCATCCTACATCATTCTGGAGATAATCAGAACCTGACCCCTCATCCTACATCATTCTGGAGATAATCAGAACCTGACTCCTCATCCTACATCATTCTGGAGATAATCAGAACCTGACCCTCATCCTTCATCATTCTGGAGATAATCAGAACCTGACCCCTCATCCTACATCATTCTGGAGATAATCAGAACCTGACCCCTCATCCTACATCATTCTGGAGATAATCAGAACCCGACTCCTCATCCTACATCATTCTGGAGATAATCAGAACCCGACCCCTCATCCTACATCATCCTGGAGATAATCAGAACCTGACCCCTCATCCTACATCATTCTGGAGATAATCAGAACCTGACTCCTCATCCTACATCATTCTGGAGATAATCAGAACCTGACCCTCATCCTTCATCATTCTGGAGATAATCAGAACGTGACCCCTCATCCTACATCATTCTGGAGATAATCAGAACCCGAACCCTCATCCTACATCATTCTGGAGATAATCAGAACCCGACTCCTCATCCTACATCATTCTGGAGATAATCAGAACCCGACCCCTCATCCTACATCATTCTGGAGATAATCAGAACCTGACCCCTCATCCTACATCATTCTGGAGATAATCAGAACCTGACCCCTCATCCTACATCATTCTGGAGATAATCAGAACCTGACCCCTCATCCTACATCATTCTGGAGATAATCAGAACCTGACTCCTCATCCTACATCATTCTGGAGATAATCAGAACCTGACCCTCATCCTTCATCATTCTGGAGATAATCAGAACCTGACCCCTCATCCTACATCATTCTGGAGATAATCAGAACCTGACCCTCATCCTTCATCATTCTGGAGATAATCAGAACCTGACCCCTCATCCTACATCATTCTGGAGATAATCAGAACCTGACTCCTCATCCTACATCATTCTGGAGATAATCAGAACCTGACCCTCATCCTTCATCATTCTGGAGATAATCAGAACGTGACCCCTCATCCTACATCATTCTGGAGATAATCAGAACCCGATTCCTCATCCTACATCATTCTGGAGATAATGAGAACCCGACCCCTCATCCTACATCATTCTAAGGATAATCAGAACCCGACTCCTCATTCTCCGGTCTGGAGATAATCAGAACCCGACTCCTCATTCTCCAGTCAGGAGATAATCAGAACCCGACTCCTCATTCTCCGGTCTGGAGATAATCAGAACCCGACTCCTCATTCTCCGGTCTGGAGATAATCAGAACCCGACTCCTCATTCTCTAGTCTGGAGATAATCAGAACCTGACTCCTCATTCTCCAGTCTGGAGAGGATTGTTGGGTTTTGGAATATTCGGGAAGCTCGTATTTAGAATGTACTGAATTATCTAAGGAGGTCCCTTTTGCTCCAATTCTTTCTCAGTTTGGATAAAATCCAGAACTCCGAATCCAATCAGCAGAAATAAGATGAACAAAGAAGACTGAAAAGAGACAAACACTCCAAGGTTCTTACAAAATGTTCTCCAGGGATTTTGGACGTATAAAAATAGCAATAGGTTGTAGTTGAGCTGCCTGAAGACGTCGGACGGCGTTGGCAGAAACATCGAGGATGCAGTGCTTGCCCTGAGGAGAGAATAAGGGAAGTCAGGACCGCGGCCAAACCTTCTCTACATCACACTACATGGATCAGAACCCCTGGCAGGTTTTTATTGCTGTCCTGGTGACCATTGTCATCGAGTTTGAAGAAAGGACAAATCCAATATTTCTGAGTTGTCACCAAAACAGGAATAGAGAACAAATCTTCCAATGGGAACACTTGGTTTGGTGACAACTGTCTTTGAAGAGATTTCCTCCCACTTCCTAATGGACAGGAAGTGAATGAAGTCTTTCAAATTTGACACAGAAGGTAACCCCTCCCACATTGCCAGAACCATAACAGCAGGATGCAGATGAAGGAATGAGGAGTGAGGAGGGAGATACTCATGGGATGGAGATGAAGGAATGAAGAGTGTAGAGGGAGAGGAGGGAGATACTCACAGGTTGGAGATGTAGGAATGAGAAGTGTGGAGGGAGATACTCATGGGATGGAGATAAGGAGGGAGATACTCACAGGATGGAGATGTAGGAATGAGGAGTGTAGAGGGAGAGGAGGGAGATACTCACAGGATGGGAGATGTAGGAATGAAGAGTGTAGAGGAAGAGGAGGGAGATACTCACAGGATGGAGATGTAGGAATGAGGAGTGTGGAGGGAGATACTCATGGGATGGAGATAAGGAGGGAGATACTCACGGGATGGAGATGTAGGAATGAGGAGTGTAGAGGGAGAGGAGGGAGATACCCACAGGATGGGAGATGAATGAATGAATGAATGAATGAAAAACTTGTATAGCGCGGCACATGCGAACTGAATCGCCTCTGGGCGCTTGTTGTTCCTGTCTCCTTTGATATCAAAAGAGAAAAGTCTTGACCTTTTTTCTAAATGCTAGGTGGTTCTCCTCCAACCGAATGCTGGTTGGTAAAGTGTTCCATAGTCTGGGGCCTTGGATCGCGAATCTCCTTTCTCCTTTGGACTTGAAGTTGGCTTTCGGAACCTGGAGTAGGTTCCGATTCGTGGATCGCAAAACGCGATTGGGATTATGCGCTTTTATTATTTCGCATAAATAAAGTGGGGCATTCCCATGGACACATCTATGAGTAAGACAGAGAGCTTTAAAAGCAATTCTGTCTTTGACTGGCAGCCAATGAAGTGCCCTCAGTGATGGTGAGATGGATTCCCAGGGTTTTTTCCCAGTCACAAGTCTGGCGGCCGTATTCTGAACGACCTGTAGACGAGCGATTTGGTACTTGGGGAGGCCGAGGTAAAGGGCATTTGCATAATCCAGCCTGGAGTTTACAATTGCTCCCACCACGACCGCTAAATCTTCTTTAGGGATAAACGGAGTGAGTCTGCGTAGTAGGCGCAGTAGATGGTGAGATCCACTGACTACTGATCCTATTTGTGCGTCCATTGTCATAAAGGAGTCAAAAGTGACCCCTAGGCTTTTGACTTTGGCGCTAGGGGTGATGAGCTTGCCCAGAATGGGCGGGGGGGTCCACGCTGTTGAAAGTTGATTCCTGCGCTTGGCATGAAACAGGAGAAGTTCTGTTTTTGCTCCATTGAGTTTAAGATAACTCTTTGTCATCCAGTCCTCTATCAAAGAGAGGCATGTCTCTAGATTGAGGCGGTGATCCTGTCTGTTGCAGATGCGGAAATACAGTTGCGTATCATCTGCATATGAGTGGTAAAGCAGTTTTTGGCTGCTAATAATCTCAAAGAGAGGACGAAGATAAATGTTAAACAGCACTGGTGACAGAGGCGATCCTTGAGGGACTCCGCATGTTACTGTGCGTTTTTCAGACGTGAAAGGTCCTAACTTCACTGTTTGCGATCGGTTGTCCAGAAAAGAGGAGAACCAAGATAGATCGCCTTCTGCGACTCTGGCTACTTCAGCAAGTCGAGTCAGTAACAGATTGTGGTCTACAGTGTCGAAAGCGGCACTTAGGTCCAACAGAACTAGAAGACAAGATTCTCCTTCGTCTGCGGCCTTGAGAACATCGTCCCATACTTTCAGCAATGCTGTTTCCGTCCCGTGTCCGGGACGGAAGCCTGATTGCAATGGGTCAAGTAGCTTGTAGGTATCTAGATGCTGTTGCAGCTGCTGTACCACTACTTTTTCCATTATCTTTGAGAGTACGTTGAGGCTTGTTATGGGGCGGCGGTGGAGTGGGTTCTTGGGGTCCAGGGAGGGTTTCTTCAGGATGGGTTGGATTATACCCTCTTTCAACTGTGAGGGCACTATGCCCTCCAAGAAAGACTGGTTGATAAGCTGCGTGATGGGAGGAGCCAGAATGTCGGCGCATTCCTTCAGCAGTTTTGTGGGGATAATGTCATTTGGCGCTGTGCCATTACGCAGAGTACAAATGACATTCTTAGTGGTCTCGATGGAGATGGGTTCCAGGGCGAACTTACCTGATATCGGAGAATTATTATGGGTGTTGGGTGAGAGGCTGCAGGGGGGGCTGAGGGGGGAATTGTTTTGCTGAATGCTTTCACGGATTACCTCGATTTTATTAATGAAGTAATCCGATAGTTCATTGCAAAATTCTTGTGTGTCCGAGCTGGGGGTTTCAATGCATCCTGGCTTCATGGTCTGGGTGACCATCTTGAACAGTTCGCGGGGGCGGTTTAGGGCGCCGTTGATAGCCTCCGAAAAATACTTTTTCTTAGCTTGGAAAATTCCTTTGTGGTATTTTCTTGTAGTCGCCTTGTAGATGGAGAGGTGTAGCTCTGAAGAACATCTTTTCCAGGCAGATTCGGCCCTTCTGCGTTCTTGCTTCAGTAACGACAGTTGGTTGTTAAACCAGCTGCGGTTGTTTTTCCGAATGCGGGTTCGTCGCTTCGGCGCTACCAAGTCAGCTGACTGTAGCATGGCCGAGTTAATGGCTTCCAGTGTTTCAACGGCCGTTTGATGCGGCTGAGTTGTTTCTATTTTTTTCCTTAAGGTGGTTTTGAAGAGTTCCGAGTGGAGCTTCTTCTGACATCTAGTCCAGTGTGTTGTCACTGGATTTGATGTTTTTGTTGCAGGGGGGATGGTGGAAATACTGAATCTAATTGCATGGTGGTCTGTCCATGGCAATTTTTCATTTTCACAGATTTTTATTTCCAGAGCTTGTCTGAAAATAAGATCAAGTGTGTGACCTGAAGCATGTGTGGGCCCACATACTAGTTGCTGCAACCCTAATCCTTCCAGGTGGTCAATACAGGCGTCGGCAATGGGGTCCTGTGAGGAGTTGGCCCAGAGATTGAAATCCCCGAGCAGCAAAAGATGTTTGCTGTTGAGGGTATAAGTGGAGAAGAAATCCGTCCATGATGAGAGCAGCTGCGATTTTGGGCCGGGCGGCCTATAGCAGAGCAAAATGTGGACGGTCTCCTTTGAACTTGCTTGCAGTTGTAGAGTACGGGTTTCCATGAATGGAAGAGGGTTTTGGCGGACTGGTTTGGTGATCGTAAGATGAGTCTTGTGGATCACCGCCAGGCCGCCTCCTCTTTGCCCTATTCTGTTTTCCGTTATGATACGGTAATTTTCTGGCACCAGTTCTCCTAGAATGGTGTTACAGTCGGCTGTGAGCCAGCTCTCTGTAATAAAAAGACAATCTAGATCTTTTTGTTGAATGAAGTCGCGGATTTCAAGTCGGTGTTTTACTGCCGATCTTGTGTTGATCAGAGCACATGACATGTGCTTGAGCTGGGGTAAATGGCTGAAATGACTGACCGTCGATCTATGATCGATTCTCAATAGTCGCTCAGTTCTTAGGGCCTTTTTGGTGATGGCTGGCAGTATTGCGGCGCATTGCCTCAAACTCCAAATGGTTTCGGCAGAATATTGCCTACGTGCCATGATCGTCAATACACGGGGGAGGGGGGGGATTTCGGGGCAGTGGGGAGAGGAATTGGCTCCTCTCTCCTGGCTTGGTCCAGAGGAAGGCAAAAAACCCTGGCGGCGCTCGGCCAATATGCTCCGGCAGGGAAAAAATTCCTTCCTGACCCCTGTAAGAGGCGATCGGGTAACCCCTGGATGTAGGAATGAAGAGTGTAGAGGGAGATACTCACAGGTTGGAGATGTAGGAATGAGGAGTGTGGAGGGAGATACTCATGGGATGGAGATAAGGAGGGAGATACTCACGGGATGGAGATGTAGGAATGAGGAGTGTAGAGGGAGAGGAGGGAGATACTCACAGGATGGGAGATGTAGGAATGAAGAGTGTAGAGGGAGATACTCACTGGTTGGAGATGTAGGAATGAGGAGTGTGGAGGGAGATACTCATGGGATGGAGATAAGGAGGGAGATACTCACGGGATGGAGATGTAGGAATGAGGAGTGTAGAGGGAGAGGAGGGAGATACTCACAGGATGGAGATGTAGGAATGAAGAGTGTAGAGGAAGAGGAGGGAGATACTCACAGGATGGAGATGTAGGAATGAGGAGTGTGGAGGGAGATACTCACAGGATGGAGATGTAGGAATGAGGTGTGTAAAGGGAGAGGAGGGAGATACTCACAGGATGGATATGAAGGAATGAGGAGTGAGGAGGGAGATACTCACGGGATGGAGATAAGGAAGGAGATACTCACGCGATGGAGATGTAGAAATGAGGAGTGTAGAGGGAGAGGAGGGAGATACTCACAGGATGGAGATGTAGGAATGAGGAGTAAGGAGGGAGATATTCACGGGATGGAAATGAAGGAATGAGGAGTGTAGAGGAAGAGGAGGGAGATACTCACGGGATGGATATGAAGAAATAAGGAGTGAGGAGGGAGATACTCACGGGATGGAGAAGAAGGAATAAGGAGTGAGGAGGGAGATACACACGGGATGGAGATGAAGGAATGAGGAGTGAGGAGTGAGATACGGGACCACGGACCACCTAGGCTTTGAGAAAGGGGGTACGCCCCAGAAATGCGTCAGCCATATTGATGTCAAGGGTTTGACTGGCAGGTGACGTGAGGTCCAGTCTCAGCTGTTTCGAAAAGCGCTTACTTCTGATTGGTTTGTGAGTAGGACCATTGCTTTTTTATCTTGTTTAATAAACCTTTTAAGTGGTAATGCACAAGGTCGGTGTGCCCTCCTTTCTTTTCTTTTTTATACGAGTGAGGAGGGAGATACTCACGGGATGGAGATGAAGGAATGAGGATTGTAGAGGAAGAGGAGGGAGATACTCACAGGATGGAGATGTAGGAATGAGGAGTGTAGAGGGAGAGGAGGGAGATACTCACGGGATGGAGATGAAGGAATGAGGAGTGTAGAGGAAGAGGAGGGAGATACTCACAGGATGGAGATGTAGGAATGAGGAGTGTAGAGGGAGATACTCAGGCCGTGTACACACGGCAGAGAACCTCGACGGGCAGAACACATCGTTCCGCCCGTCGAGGTTCTCTGCCGGCCGTCGAAATCGGCGACCCGCCCGTCGGGAATGGCAACCAGCCATTCATCCAGGCGGGCCGTCGAGCAAAAAGAGAGCGTGCTCTCTTTTCGCTCGACGGGATTCCCGACGGGCGGGGCGAGCCAAAAGCGTACACACGGCCGAGGTCCTCGCTGGAATGCAGCTTCCAGCGAGGTTCTCGCTGGTTTCCAGCGAGAACCTCGGTCGTGTGTACGCCGCCTCACGGGATGGAGATGAAGGAATGAGGAGTGTAGAGGGAGAGGAGGGAGATACTCACAGGATGGAGATGAAGAAATGAGGAGTGTAGAAGGAGAGGAGGGAGATACTCACAGGATGGAGATGTAGGAATGAGGAGTGTAGAGGGAGATACTCACAGGAAAGAAATGAAGGAATGAGGAGGGAGATACTCACAGGAAAGAAATGAAGGAATGAGGAGGGAGATACTCACAGGATGGAAATGAAGGAATGAGGAGTGTAGAGGAAGATGAGGGAGATACTCACAGGATGGAGATGAAGGAATGAGGAGTGTAGATGGAGAGGAGGGAGATACTCACGGGATGGATATGAAGGAATGAGGAGTGAGGAGGGAGATACTCACAGGATGGAGATGTAGGAATGAGGAGTGAGGAAGGAGATACTCACGGAATGGAGATGTAGGAATGAGGAGTGAGGAAGGAGATACTCACGGGATGGAGATGTAGGAATGAGGAGTGTAGAGGGAGATACTCATGGGATGGAGATGAAGGAATGAGGAGTGTAGAGGAAGAGAAGGGAGATACTCACAGGATGGAGATGTAGGAATGAGGAGTGTAGAGGGAGATACTCATGGGATGGAGATGAGGAGGGAGATACTCACAGGATGGAGATGTAGGAATGAGAAGTGTAGAGGGAGATACTCACGGGATGGAGATGAAGGAATGAGGAGTGTAGAGGGAGATACTCACGGGATGGAGATGTAGGAATGAGGAGAGAGATACTCACGGGATGGAGATGAGGAGGGAGATACTCATGGGATGGAGATGAAGAAATGAGGAGGGAGATTCTCATGGGATGGAGATGAGGAGTGAGGAGGGAGATACTCATGGGATGGAGATGAGGAGGGAGATACTCACGGAATGGAGATGAGGAGGGAGATACTCATGGGATGGAGATGAGGAGGGAGATACTCATGGGATGGAGATGAGGAGTGAGGAGGGAGATACTCACGGGATGTAGATGAGGAGGGAGATACTCATGGGATGGAGATGAGGAGGGAGATACTCACGGATGGAGATGAGGAGTGAGGAGGGAGATACTCACGGATGGAGATGAGGAGTGAGGAGGGAGATACTCTCGGGATGGAGATGAGGAGTGAGGAGGGAGATACTCATGGGATGGAGGTGAAGAAATGAGGAGGGAGATACTCATGGGATGGAGATGAGGAGGGAGATACTCACGGGATGGAGATGAGGAGGGAGATACTCACGGGATGGAGATGAGGAGGGAGATACTCATGGGATGGAGATGAGGAGGGAGATACTCATGGGATGGAGATGAGGAGGGAGATACTCATGGGATGGAGATGAGGAGGGAGATACTCACGGATGGAGATGAGGAGTGAGGAGGGAGATACTCATGGGATGGAGGTGTAGCAGTAGAGCATGTAGGTACACTTAAGCGGATTGGCTATTTTACTACTACCTGCTCTGCCACCTCGCGCACGCTCTGCACGCTCGTCCCGTATAAGTGGCCATTATATTGTCCGGCTTCAATAAACTTGTGACTCTGGATGTCCTTCTCCATCTTCTCCCGAGAGGAGACAAAGTGATAGTCTCTGCCGTCCACCTCGTAGTCCCTCTTGGGGCGCGTCGTATCTGGAAGGGGAGACCAGGTTTTAGATTTTGGGGTGTCAGACTTAGGATGTGGTGACCCCGCCTGGTTTATATTGATCTCGTCACCATGGTGATTAGTAATAATTGATGACTCTGCGTATTTCCCTCTCCTGTCACACAACGGATAATAAACATTAATCCCGAGTTCTGAGTATTGAGCCCAACAACAAATCCTCATATATCCTGCGGAAAATATACTTCCCGACCTCGGGTGGGTAGAATTATTCCTCCTCTGTAACTATGAAGGATGCCATGGCTGCCACCCAGACAGGAACTGCACATACCATGCGATAAATGGCTCTATATTTAGGATGTATCCCGTCTATAAACCAGAGGCTCTGGATGGACAGTTGGATACATGGCTCTATATTTAGGATGTACCCGGTCTATAAACCAGAGGCTCTGGATGGACAGTTGGATAAATGGCTCTATATTTAGGATGTATGCAGTCTATAAACCAGAGGCTCTGGATGGACAGTTGGATAAATGGCTCTATATTTAGGATGTATGCAGTCTATAAACCAGAGGCTCTGGATGGACAGTTGGATAAATGGCTCTATATTTAGGATGTACCCGGTCTATAAACCAGAGGCTCTGGATGGACAGTTGGATACATGGCTCTATATTTAGGATGTACCCGGTCTATAAACCAGAGGCTCTGGATGGACAGTTGGATAAATGGCTCTATATTTAGGATGTATGCAGTCTATAAACCAGAGGCTCTGGATGGACAGTTGGATAAATGGCTCTATATTTAGGATGTATGCAGTCTATAAACCAGAGGCTCTGGATGGACAGTTGGATAAATGGCTCTATATTTAGGATGTACCCGGTCTATAAACCAGAGGCTCTGGATGGACAGTTGGATAAATGGTTCTATATTTAGGATGTATCCGGTCTATAAACCAGAGGCTCTGGATGGACAGTTGGATAAATGGCTCTATATTTAGGATGTATCCGGTCTATAAACCAGAGGCTCTGGATGGACAGTTGGATAAATGGCTCTATATTTAGGATGTATGCAGTCTATAAACCAGAGGCTCTGGATGGACAGTTGGATAAATGGCTCTATATTTAGGATGTATGCAGTCTATAAACCAGAGGCTCTGGATGGACAGTTGGATAAATGGCTCTATATTTAGGATGTACCCGGTCTATAAACCAGAGGCTCTGGATGGACAGTTGGATAAATGGTTCTATATTTAGGATGTATCCGGTCTATAAACCAGAGGCTCTGGATGGACAGTTGGATAAATGGCTCTATATTTAGGATGTACCCGGTCTATAAACCAGAGGCTCTGGATGGACAGTTGGATAAATGGCTCTATATTTAGGATGTATGCAGTCTATAAACCAGAGGCTCTGGATGGACAGTTGGATAAATGGCTCTATATTTAGGATGTATCCGGTCTATAAACCAGAGGCTCTGGATGGACAGTTGGATAAATGGCTCTATATTTAGGATGTATCCGGTCTATAAACCAGAGGCTCTGGATGGACAGTTGGATAAATGGCTCTATATTTAGGATGTACCCGGTCTATAAACCAGAGGCTCTGGATGGACAGTTGGATAAATGGCTCTATATTTAGCATGTACCCGGTCTATAAACCAGAGGCTCTGGATGGACAGTTGGATAAATGGCTCTATATTTAGGATGTACCCGGTCTATAAACCAGAGGCTCTGGATGGACAGTTGGATAAATGGCTCTATATTTAGGATGTATCCGGTCTATAAACCAGAGGCTCTGGATGGACAGTTGGATAAATGGCTCTATATTTAGGATGTATCCAGTCTATAAACCAGAGGCTCTGGATGGACAGTTGGATAAATGGCTCTATATTTAGGATGTATACGGTCTATAAACCAGAGGCTCTGGATGGACAGTTGGATAAATGGCTCTATATTTAGGATGTATCCAGTCTATAAACCAGAGGCTCTGGATGGACAGTTGGATAAATGGTTCTATATTTAGGATGTATACGGTCTATAAACCAGAGGCTCTGGATGGACAGTTGGATAAATGGCTCTATATTTAGGATGTACCCGGTCTATAAACCAGAGGCTCTGGATGGACAGTTGGATAAATGGCTCTATATTGGATAGGATGGCTCTATCCGGTCTATAAACCAGAGGCTCTGGATGGACAGTTGGATAAATGGCTCTATATTTGGGTATCCGGTATAAACCAGAGGCTCTGGATGGACAGTTGGATAAATGGCTCTATATTTAGGATGTATCCGCTCTCTGGATGGACAGTTGGATAAATGGCTCTATATTTAGGATGTATCCGGTCTATAAACCAGAGGCTCTGGATGGACAGTTGGATAAATGGCTCTATATTTAGGATGTATCCGGTCTATAAACCAGAGGCTCTGGATGGACAGTTGGTCTATAAATGGCTCTATATTTAGGATGTATCCGGTCTATAAACCAGAGGCTCTGGATGGACAGTTGGATAAATGGTTCTATATTTAGGATGTATCCGGTCTATAAACCAGAGGCTCTGGATGGACAGTTGGATAAATGGCTCTATATTTAGGATGTATCCAGTCTATAAACCAGAGGCTCTGGATGGACAGTTGGATAAATGGCTCTATATTTAGGATGTATCCCGTCTATAAACCAGAGGCTCTGGATGGACAGTTGGATAAATGGCTCTATATTTAGGATGTATCCGGTCTATAAACCAGAGGCTCTGGATGGACAGTTGGATAAATGGCTCTATATTTAGGATGTATCCGGTCTATAAACCAGAGGCTCTGGATGGACAGTTGGATAAATGGCTCTATATTTAGGATGTATGCCGTCTATAAACCAGAGGCTCTGGATGGACAGTTGGATAAATGGCTCTATATTTAGGATGTATCCGGTCTATAAACCAGAGGCTCTGGATGGACAGTTGGATAAATGGCTCTATATTTAGGATGTATGCGGTCTATAAACCAGAGGCTCTGGATGGACAGTTGGATAAATGGCTCTATATTTAGGATGTATGCAGTCTATAAACCAGAGGCTCTGGATGGACAGTTGGATAAATGGCTCTATATTTAGGATGTATACGGTCTATAAACCAGAGGCTCTGGATGGACAGTTGGATAAATGGCTCTATATTTAGGATGTATCCGGTCTATAAACCAGAGGCTCTGGATGGACAGTTGGATAAATGGCTCTATATTTAGGATGTATGCCTATAAACGAGGCTCTGGATGGAAGTTGGATAAATGGCCATATTTAGAGGCTCTGGATGGACAGTTGGATAAATGGCTCTATATTTAGGATGTATGCAGTCTATAAACCAGAGGCTCTGGATGGACAGTTGGATAAATGGCTCTATATTTAGGATGTACCCGGTCTATAAACCAGAGGCTCTGGATGGACAGTTGGATAAATGGCTCTATATTTAGGATGTACCCGGTCTATAAACCAGAGGCTCTGGATGGACAGTTGGATAAATGGCTCTATATTTAGGATGTATCCGGTCTATAAACCAGAGGCTCTGGATGGACAGTTGGATAAATGGCTCTATATTTAGGATGTATCCGGTCTATAAACCAGAGGCTCTGGATGGACAGTTGGATAAATGGCTCTATATTTAGGATGTATCCGGTCTATAAACCAGAGGCTCTGGATGGACAGTTGGATAAATGGCTCTATATTTAGGATGTATACGGTCTATAAACCAGAGGCTCTGGATGGACAGTTGGATAAATGGCTCTATATTTAGGATGTATCCGGTCTATAAACCAGAGGCTCTGGATGGACAGTTGGATAAATGGTTCTATATTTAGGATGTATCCCGTCTATAAACCAGAGGCTCTGGATGGACAGTTGGATAAATGGCTCTATATTTAGGATGTACCCGGTCTATAAACCAGAGGCTCTGGATGGACAGTTGGATAAATGGCTCTATATTTAGGATGTATCCGGTCTATAAACCAGAGGCTCTGGATGGACAGTTGGATAAATGGCTCTATATTTAGGATGTATACGGTCTATAAACCAGAGGCTCTGGATGGACAGTTGGATAAATGGCTCTATATTTAGGCTCTATATTTAGTATCCGGTCTATAAACCAGAGGCTCTGGATGGACAGTTGGATAAATGGCTCTATATTTAGGATGTATCCGGTCTATAAACCAGAGGCTCTGGATGGACAGTTGGATAAATGGCTCTATATTTAGGATGTATCCGGTCTATAAACCAGAGGCTCTGGATGGACAGTTGGATAAATGGCTCTATATTTAGGATGTATCCGGTCTATAAACCAGAGGCTCTGGATGGACAGTTGGATAAATGGTTCTATATTTAGGATGTATCCCGTCTATAAACCAGAGGCTCTGGATGGACAGTTGGATAAATGGCTCTATATTTAGGATGTATCCCGTCTATAAACCAGAGGCTCTGGATGGACAGTTGGATAAATGGCTCTATATTTAGGATGTATCCAGTCTATAAACCAGAGGCTCTGGATGGACAGTTGGATAAATGGCTCTATATTTAGGATGTATCCGGTCTATAAACCAGAGGCTCTGGATGGACAGTTGGATAAATGGCTCTATATTTAGGATGTATCCCGTCTATAAACCAGAGGCTCTGGATGGACAGTTGGATAAATGGCTCTATATTTAGGATGTATCCCGAGGCTCTGGATGGACAGTTGGATAAATGGCCTATATTTAGGATGTATCCGCTATAAACCAGAGGCTCTGGATGGACAGTTGGATAAATGGCTCTATATTTAGGATGTATACGGTCTATAAACCAGAGGCTCTGGATGGACAGTTGGATAAATGGCTCTATATTTAGGATGTATCCGGTCTATAAACCAGAGGCTCTGGATGGACAGTTGGATAAATGGCTCTATATTTAGGATGTATCCCGGTCTATAAACCAGAGGCTCTGGATGGACAGTTGGATAAATGGCTCTATATTTAGGATGTATCCGGTCTATAAACCAGAGGCTCTGGATGGACAGTTGGATAAATGGCTCTATATTTAGGATGTATCCGGTCTATAAACCAGAGGCTCTGGATGGACAGTTGGATAAATGGCTCTATATTTAGGATGTATCCCGGTCTATAAACCAGAGGCTCTGGATGGACAGTTGGATAAATGGCTCTATATTTAGGATGTATCCGTCTATAAACCAGAGGCTCTGGATGGACAGTTGGATAAATGGCTCTATATTTAGGATGTATCCCGTCTATAAACCAGAGGCTCTGGATGGACAGTTGGATAAATGGCTCTATATTTAGGATGTATCCCGTCTACCAGAGGCTCTGGATGGAAGTTGGATAAATGGCCATATTTAGAGGCTCTGGATGGACAGTTGGATAAATGGCTCTATATTTAGGATGTATCCTATAAACCAGAGGCTCTGGATGGAAGTTGGATAAATGGCCATATTTAGAGTATCCGCTATAAACCAGAGGCTCTGGATGGACAGTTGGATAAATGGCTCTATATTTAGGATGTATGCGGTCTATAAACCAGAGGCTCTGGATGGACAGTTGGATAAATGGCTCTATATTTAGGATGTACCCGGTCTATAAACCAGAGGCTCTGGATGGACAGTTGGATAAATGGCTCTATATTTAGGATGTATCCCGTCTATAAACCAGAGGCTCTGGATGGACAGTTGGATAAATGGCTCTATATTTAGGATGTATCCGGTCTAAAAACCAGAGGCTCTGGATGGACAGTTGGATAAATGGCTCTATATTTAGGATGTATCCAGTCTATAAACCAGAGGCTCTGGATGGACAGTTGGATAAATGGCTCTATATTTAGGATGTATCCGGTCTATAAACCAGAGGCTCTGGATGGACAGTTGGATAAATGGCTCTATATTTAGGATGTATCCGGTCTATAAACCAGAGGCTCTGGATGGACAGTTGGATAAATGGCTCTATATTTAGGATGTATCCAGTCTATAAACCAGAGGCTCTGGATGGACAGTTGGATAAATGGTTCTATATTTAGGATGTATCCCGTCTATAAACCAGAGGCTCTGGATGGACAGTTGGATAAATGGCTCTATATTTAGGATGTATCCAGTCTATAAACCAGAGGCTCTGGATGGACAGTTGGATAAATGGCTCTATATTTAGGATGTATCCAGTCTATAAACCAGAGGCTCTGGATGGACAGTTGGATAAATGGCTCTATATTTAGGATGTATCCGGTCTATAAACCAGAGGCTCTGGATGGACAGTTGGATAAATGGCTCTATATTTAGGATGTATACGGTCTATAAACCAGAGGCTCTGGATGGACAGTTGGATAAATGGCTCTATATTTAGGATGTATCCGGTCTATAAACCAGAGGCTCTGGATGGACAGTTGGATAAATGGCTCTATATTTAGGATGTATCCCGTCTATAAACCAGAGGCTCTGGATGGACAGTTGGATAAATGGCTCAGCCTGGGTGAGGAACCCTCGTCCTCAACAGGACTATGTCTGCCATCAGTTCTGTCCAGAACCGGCACTATCCAAGACCCTTTAACCCCCCCCCCCCCCCCCAGTCACCAGCTTACTTCACTGTAGGGTAAAAACCAACAGACTCTCCTTATTCCAGCACATGTTACAACAGATAAAATAACTCAGAGACACCTCCCCCACCCTTGGATTTGGGGAGCGGGTTAAACTGTCCAATGACAATGGACACACAGGTCAGGTGGGTTCAAACTTCTCATCAGTAAACAGTCTTATCAGCAGGGGGGCTGCTGGAGGAATCCCCCCTCCCTCTTTCCTCACAGCAACACACTTACACATCCCATAATAGTTGAGGCAGACACCACAATAGAATACAGTCACACCCCAAACCATCCCAGCAAAGAGTCCACAACAAAATGAGACAATGTCCAATATAATATATAGAAGGAGATTGAACCGTCTCTACTCCATCTTGTAGGCAGCATCCACCTTGTGACATATTAGCAGAATGGATGGAACTTGTGTTCTGCTTCTAATGTTTTTCTCAGATTTTACCCTGCAAGCTATCTTGTTGTTTTCTGAAACACTCCTTATCACACTCCTTATCACACTCCTTATCACACTCCTTATCACACTCCTTATCACACTCCTTATCACACTCCTTATCACACTCCTTATCACACTCCTTATCACACTCCTTATCACACGCCTTATCACACTCCTTATCACACTCCTTATCACACTCCTTATCACACGCCTTATCACACTCCTTATCACACTCCTTATCACACTCCTTATCACACTCCTTATCACACTCCTTATCACACGCCTTATCACACTCCTTATCACACTCCTTATCACACTCCTTATCACACGCCTTATCACACTCCTTATCACACTCCTTATCACACTCCTTATCACACTCCTTATCACACTCCTTATCACACTCCTTATCACACTCCTTATCACACTCCTTATCACACTCCTTATCACACGCCTTATCACACTCCTTATCACACTCCTTATCACACTCCTTATCACACTCCTTATCACACTCCTTATCACATTTCTGTCTACATTTTGTTTTAATGTTTCGAGAACATCTCGTGAGATCGTCTGGATGTAATATTGTTTACCAGAAACGATAGAGAGAAAGGAGTCACCGCTCCAGGTGGGATCACTAAATGGTTACAGGTGGTGCAGGATACCGAGGGTGCTGGCGGTGCACTAAGCAAAATGAAGACAAAGAAAAATGGATAGCCGCACTCCAAAACCTGATGGGTGGTCTTTTATTCAATAGACAGCATGTACAAAAATAGGGTCACAGCAGTAGAAACAAGGAACAGCCGACGCGTTTCGCACTGGATCAGTGCTTATTCATGGCTGAATAAGCACTGATCCAGTGCGAAACGCGTCGGCTGTTCCTTGTTTCTACTGCTGTGACCCTATTTTTGTACATGCTGTCTATTGAATAAAAGACCACCCATCAGGTTTTGGAGTGCGGCTATCCATTTTTCTTTGTCTTCATTTTAATATTGTTTACCGCTAATCATATATCAACATTTGAAACTTACCGTGTGACCAGAATTGTGCCTTGTAATGTTTAATCTGATAGAAGCCGTGACATATACAGGACTTGTATGATCACTCTGAAGCAAAGCGCATGCGCGCGATCATTCAGAGGGTCTCCAATACCGTTACTGGGATCGAAAGAATAGCTGGGTCTAATCTGAGCCCCACCCCAACACACACACACACAACATTCCAGTGTGGCTGTACAGCGAGTCTGACTAGCACAGATCATAGTGGGGGTCTCAGTCCCCCTGAACCCCTATTAGAGACACAGGGGGATCTACACATAAGAGGGTCGGGAAAGCTGGACAAGGAGCCTCCAGGACTCTCCAAGGCAAGCTGAGTTGCACCAACCCCCCCACCCAAAGTGATTTCCGTCACAACCCCCCACCCAAAGTGATTTCCGTCACACAAACCCCCCACCCAAAGTGATTTCCATCACAACCCCCCACCCAAAGTGATTTCCGTCACACAAACCCCCCACCCAAAGTGATTTCCGTCACAACCCCCCACCCAAAGTGACTCCTGTCACACAAACCCCCCACCCAAAGTGATTTCCGTCACACAAACCCCCCACTCAAAGTGACTTCCGTCAGCCCCCCACCCAAAATGACTTCCGTCACAGCCCCCACCCAAAGTGACTTCTGTCACAGGCCCCACCCAAAGTGATTTCCGTCACACAAACCCCCCACCCAAAGTGACTTCCATCACAGCCCCCCACCCAAAGTGACTTCTGTCACAGGCCCCACCCAAAGTGATTTCCGTCACACAAACCCCCCACCCAAAGTGACTTCCGTCAGCCCCTCACCCAAAGTGACTTCCGTCACAGCCCCCACCCTAAGTGACTCCCGTCACACAAACCCCCCACCCAAAGTGACTTCCATCACAGCCCCCCACCCAAAGTGACTTCTGTCACAGGCCCCACCCAAAGTGATTTCCATCACACAAACCCCCCACCCAAAGTGATTTCCGTCACAGCCCCCCACCCAAAGTGATTTCCGTCACAGCCCCCCACCCAAAGTGATTTCCGTCACAACCCCCCACCCAAAGTGATTTCCGTTACACAAACCCCCCACCCAAAGTGATTTCCGTCACACAAACCCCCCACCCAAAGTGACTTCCGTCACAGCCCCCACCCAAAGTGACTTCTGTCACAGGCCCCACCCAAAGTGATTTCCGTCACACAAACCCCCCACCCAAAGTGATTTCCCTCACAACCCCACACCCAAAGTGATTTCCATCACAGCCCCCCACCCAAAGTGATTTCCGTCACACAAACCCCCCACCCAAAGTGATTTCCGTCACAGCCCCCCACCCAAAGTGATTTCCGTCACACAAACCCCCCACCCAAAGTGATTTCCGTCACAACCCCGCACCCAAAGTGATTTCCGTTACACAAACCCCCCACCCAAAGTGATTTCCGTCACAGCCCCCCACCCAAAGTGACTTCCGTCACAGCCTGTAAGAAATGAAACCACCAATAGAAATACTTACGTGGGACACATGAGCCAAACTTATCCGGAAACTCGGAAAGAAGGTCATCGTTTACTCTGTCCTTCCCGGGACCCAGAATTATGATTGGACGAGCATAATGAACTGAAGAGAGAAAAAGTGAATGTCCTGAGATTAGTGACACTCAGGGCTCCGTACACCCGGCGTGGACTCCCGGGCAGTGCTTGTGGTTCAAATGCAAAAACCTTGGAAGTCCATCACAAAGCTTCCACCACTGGAGTGCCACACAGATTATAGATTTATTGAGACTTTAAAATGAATGTCTGATAGAAGACACCTACCTTCCATCTGTGCAACGGATTCATAACTAAGTACTATGTCTTCCCGAGCTTGAAATGAAAAAAAAAAAAAAATAATCATTAGAGGCACCAAAATCATTAACAGTGCAAAATCATTCACAAATATTCACCACAACACCATGCACACAAGAGGAGTAGAGGGATAGGGGACGGGATGGAGAAGGGGAGGGATAGGGGACAGGATGGAGGAGTGGAGGAATAGGGACAGGATGGAGGAGTGGAGGGATAGGGGACGGGCTGGAGGTGTGAAGGGCATGTAGGAGTGGAGGGATAGGGGACGGGATGGAGTAGAGGGATAGGGGATGGGATGGAGGAGTGGAGGGGATAGAGGAGTGGAGGGATAGGGGACAGGATGGAGGAGTGGAGGGATAGGGGACAGGATGGAGGAGTGGAGGGGATAGAGGAGTGGAGGGATAGGGGACTGCTGGAGGTGTGAAGGGCATGTAGGAGTGGAGGGATAGGGGACGGGATGGAGGAGTAGAGGGATAGGGGACGGGATGGAGGAGTGGAGGGGATAGAGGAGTGGAGGGATAGGGGACAGGATGGAGGAGTGGAGGGGATAGAGGAGTGGAGGGATAGGGGACGGGATGGAGGAGTGGAGGGATAGGGGACGGGATGGAGGAGTGGAGGGATAGGGGACAGGATGGAGGAGTGGAGGGATAGGGGAGTGGATGGAGGAGTAGAAGGATAGGGGACAGGATGGAGGAGTGGAGGGAGGGGATGGAGGAGTAGAGGGATATGGGACAGGATGGAGTAATATACAGGACAGAATAAGATTGAGGTATATAGGAGGGAGATACAGACAGGATGGGGATGAAGAAGTGGGGGATACAAGCAGGGTGGGGGTGAAGAAGTGGGGGATACAGACAGGATGGGGGTGAAGAAGTGGGGGATACAGACAGGATGGGGGTGAAGAAGTGGGGGATACAGGCAGGATGGGGGTGAAGAAGTGGGTGATACAGACAGGAGGGGGGTGAAGAAGTGGGGGATACAGGCAGGATGGGGGTGAAGAAGTGGGGGATACAGACAGGATGGGGGTGAAGAAGTGGGGTACACAGGAGGGATGGGGGTGAAGAAGTGGGGACACAGGAGGGATGGGGGTGACGAAGTGGGGGACACAGGAGGGATGGGGGTGAAAAAGTGGGGGATACAGACAGGATGGGGGTGAAGAAGTAGGGGATACAGACAAGGTGGGGGTGAAGAAGTGGGGTACACAGGAGGGGTGGGGGTGAAGAAGTGGGGTACACAGGCAGGATGGGGGTGAAGAAGTAGGGGATACAGACAAGGTGGGGGTGAAGAAGTGGGGTACACAGGCAGGATGGGGGTGAAGAAGTGGGGGATACAGGCAGGATGGGGGGTGAAGAAGTGGGGTACACAGGAGGGATGGGGGTGAAGAAGTGGGGGACACAGGAGGGATGGGGGTGACGAAGTGGGGGATACAGACAAGATGGGGGTGAAGTGGGGTACACAGGCAGGATGGGGGTGAAGAAGTAGGGGATACAGGCAAGGTGGGGGTGAGGAAGTGGTGTACACAGGAGGGGTGGGGTGAAGAAGTGGGGGACACAGGAGGGATGGGGGTGATGAAGTGGGGAATACAGACAGGATGGGGGTGAAGTGGGGTACACAGGCAGGATGGGGGTGAAGAAGTAGGGGATACAGACAAGGTGGGGGTGAAGAAGTGGGGTACACAGGAGGGGTGGGGGTGAAGAAGTGGGGTACACAGGAGGGAGATACATACTCTGGGAGCCTGTGGTGCTGCTTCGATCCTGTGCAGCAGAGGAGAGAATAGTAAAGGTCGATCAGTCAGATGGGGAGAGAGGTTAGTGAGAGTCGGTCATCAGTCTCCACACACCCAACTCACATCCACCAATCATGGACACCAACAGAACAACATTGACACGCAGTATATGGACCAATCCCCACCCTGGACAAAGGTACGGTGTGGGGTACTCATTGTGTTCTGTACCCCCCTCCCCCCACCACATCACTATTCCATACCCCACCCCCCCATGACATCACCGGCGTAGCGCGCACTCATACGCTACAACGGCGCAGCACGGAGAGGCATGCACTGTATTCAGTAAGCTATTGCTCACCAAGATACGCCAGCGTAGCGTATCACGAACGCACATGCGCCGTGACATAGTCATGACGTGGACACATGAAACTGCCCCCTTATGCGCATGAACGCTGTGAACGTAACGTACGCCTAATACGCCGGCCTGTGTTCTCTGGGGCAGACCTTTGCATGTCTATTGCTGGGTTGCGCCTCATCTATGGGGAATAACTTTACACCGGACGTACAACTTACGCAAACATCGCATAGATGCGTCGGGCGCACGTACGTTTGTGAAACCCCATATTTCCCTCATTTGCATATTTGAATGCCCAATCAATGGGAGAAGCAACATGCATCCATGAAAGTGCGCCCACGCTACGCCGGCGTAAGCAAGATACGTCAGGGCAGGATGGCCTGTTTTTGGACGTATGTTGTTTTGTGACTCTGGCACACAGATACGCCGTGCCCTCATTTACACTACGTCTGCGTAAAGTAATTTACGTTGGCGTAAGTGCTTTGTGAATATGGGCCCTTGTGTCTCGTTATTCTGGGAAATGGAATGGATCGTATCTGCTGGATTGTGGTGTGTCGGATAAGCTGTCTTGGGTGGGTTGATGGAAGATTGTAAACGGTGGTGACCGTTACAAGTGGTGGCAGCAGTGGGATGATTCCATCTTCAGAAGGACGGCTACAAGGACACAGGACAATGGAGACGCTGTATGAACGGATGCAGCTCTCTTCCCTCATGGACTTACTGGAGAGCCGGGGCAGACCGGCCAGCAACCGTAAGAAAAGGGACATTATCGCAGAACTTATCGAAATGAATAGAGCTAAGAGGCCCAGCGTAACAGACAAGACACCCGAGGAACAATGTTTTGATCGGGCTGTTAAACATGGATTGGCACAATATGGTCCTAATCCTCCACTGGAGATCATAGACCAGGTTATAGCGGCTGTAGATGCCACCTTGCAACAGCAAAGAAGTGCTGCAGCAGCTGAAGTCACAGCAGCACCAACTAAAGAGAGAGGAGAGGTGCAGATACCAGTCTCCATGGAAGAGGAATTCCAAAGGAGGTTACAAGAGATGCGGATACAGCATAGAGGACCAGTATCAGAGGAGGTCCTGTTGGGATGGTCGGATGTGATTCGGTGCCAACTCTGGAAGGAAGCGCTAGCTCTGGAGCAGCAACACCAAGGAAAGGTCCTGCCCTCCATCTATGCAAGGTACTGGCCGCAGTATGATGTGCGAATGCCGTTGTTGGAGGAACAACCGAAGCAGGAGTGGACAGCAGAGTTAAGCAGGCTGATCCGGGCAGAGATGCAGCTGGATGAGAGCTACAGAGCCCTCCGGTGGTATGTAGACCAAGAGTGCCCGTGGTCAGCGGATGACAGCCCCACAGAAGGCCATGACTATGATGGCCTGGGATTATTGTATTGGAGGATGTCCAGTGATCCCGACTTTGGGGATGATCGGGAGTGGCTCTTGGAGGACATAATGGAGCACAGAGAGGAAAAATTGAATATCTTGGGAGGCCACTGGTCACAGGAAGATTTGGAGTTCCTGGCCATTCAGGAATGGGAGCTGGAGATCGCCTACAGACAGCTGCTAGACTCGGCTCAGCAGCAGGGCGGGGCTTCAGTTGCCTGCAACTACAAGGAAAGGTTAGATGAAAACACTGAAATCCTGGCTGATGAATCGGCAGTGGAAAATATGGAGATTGCCATCACTAAAGCCGAAGCGGATGGTGTGGAGTTCCAGGGAGCTGGGGCAGTTGACCCCTCTCTCCAGCAACAAGCTGAGGTGGTAAAGCTTTTACTTCCAGCTGAATCACTGGCAACAGAGCAAGGTGCTACTGGTCACTGCACACAACTGCAGATTGAGCTGATATCGGGGGATGGTACTGTGGTCACCACTCACAGCAACCCAGCAAAAGAACTGGCACCAGAGCAGAGTGCCACAGGCCTCTGCTCTCAACTAGCAGGAGAGGGAGCTCCTTGGAAGTGGATGGGACTTCAGTCTCCACTTGTATGCCCCAGGGATGGGGGGCAGTTGGCCCAGATCCCCAACAGCATGATGAACTGAGCCCAGTCACCCTGTCTTCTTTCCAGCGGCTGAAAGGACTCCAGGGAGAAGGGCCAGTCCAGGCCTCTCCCCAGCGGCAGGCATGTTCTCTGAGAGAGGCAGAGGTTGGCGGGGTGAGTAATGCTCTGTTTGGAGCAATTTATTTGGGGTACTGTATGGATACCAGCATTGGGGGACTGGAACTACTGACTAACTTCGGAGTCAACCCCTCTGGGGTCGCCGTCTGTGTTAGTCTCCCACCGAAATGGGAGAGATGTAACGGTAGGGCCCGTGGGAACCAGAGACATTTGAAGGATGCAGTGTACTCCTGTGCCAGCTTCACCAATGACTCTTGGGTCTAGGGTCATCCTATGTCTGATAGGGGCGGGGCATAGGATGACTGAGAAATGATATCTCGGATTACATGAGATGGGACAGTAACAATAATTCATGTATTGCAGGAGATCTTGAAATATTACAGGTTGTTCATTCGGAACTCAACAGGTTAATTGAAAGATGTTAATTGATGTTTAATCCCCTCCAGCTACCTGGCTGTAGTGAGGGGGCTTGCTGTGATTGCATGTTGTTGTCTATTGTGCTAATTAAGTCTGAAAGGTCAGATGTCTAACTTTTCAGCTGTAATGGATTAGCATGCCAATTACGTCTACAAAGGACTGTGTATTATGTAGCAGGTGAAGAGCTTATCGCGGAGGCAGAACGTCTGTCTAAGATGTGGATTGAGGGGAACTCATTGTGTATGCTAATGACACTGTTTTGTGTGAAAATACTATTGATAATAGATGTGGAATGTGACTTGTCAGCTGTAGTAATTAACTCCTGTAGATTCGGTGCCAGAACGTCTGACTTAAAATGCGTATTGAGTTCATTGTGTAATGTGGTGGGTGGAGTTGATTCATTGTTCACTTGGTTTCTAAACTGTATATAACAAGGCTGAGTTACCATTAAAGGATTCATTTGTTTGACCCAGAGAACAGAGCTTGTGTCTCGTCTTTTTGGGGGAATTCTTATGGATCGTGTCTGCTGGATTGTGGAGTGTCGGATAAGCTGTCGTGGGTTGTTGGAATGGAAAATCGTAAACGGTGTTGACCGTTACACCCCACATACCTCTTTAATATGTATCCCCCCGCATACCTCTGTATTGTTCCCCCGGCATACCCCTGTATTGTGCCCCCCGCATACCTCTGTATTTTTTTTATTATTTTACCCCTGTATTGTGCCCCCCACATTTAAGACTTGATGTCTCAGGCCCAACACATGGTAACCCCAATGATGAGTATTTTATACACAGACACACCAACATCACAACATAATCTCACCTTTACCTTTAACCGTGACCATTCCCGCCTTTCCACTCTGCAAGGAAAAAAGAAAACTCCTTAATTTTCTGATTGGATGATGAGGAATGTGTGACAGTACAGTGCGGGACTCTCACTATATGACTGAAGACCCCTCCATGATCCCCCTGGGGGGTAATATCTCTAGTCTCAGGGGTTCAATGTCTCAGAAGAGAGGTGCAGTACTCTCACTATACCACCGAGGGCCCTCCATGATCCCCCTGGGGGGTAATATCTCTAGTCTCAGGGGTTCAATGTCTCAGAAGAGAGGTGCAGTACTCTCACTATACCACCGAGGGCCCTCCATGATCCCCCTGGGGGGTAATATCTCTAGTCTCAGGGGTTCAATGTCTCAGAAGAGAGGTGCAGTACTCTCACTATACCACCGAGGGCCCTCCATGATCCCCCTGGGGGGTAATATCTCTAGTTTTAGAGGGGACTCCAGCACACTCTTTCCTCCTCCGCCCCATGGAGTGTCATCACATAGAGGACCCAATAGGAGACTGAATATCATATTATGACATCACTGATTGGTAAACTCCAGAGATGGAGGTTGGAGGGTTCCAACTGGTAAATGTTCTATAAATAGAGGGGGGGCTCTGGACAATTAGACCCCATTTATGACCCAGACAAGTGGGCCTCGTATATGTTCCCAGGATAAGCTGAGGATTGGGGCCCCCTGCAATAAATGGGGCCTGAAGATCAGCTTAGGGTTGGGACCCCCTGATGCAAAGGGGACCCAGGATCAGCTTAGGGTTGGGGCCCTTTGATGTAAAGGGGGCCCAGGATCAGCTTAGGGTTGGGGTCCTCTGATGTAAAGGGGACCCAGGATCAGCTTAGGGTTGGGGTCCTCTGATGTAAAGGGGACCCATGATCAGCTTAGGGTTGGGGCCCTCTGATGTAAAGGGGACCTAGGATCAGCTTAGGGTTGGGGGCCCTCTGATGTAAAGGGGACCCAGGATCAGCTTAGGTTTGGGGCCCTCTGATGTAAAGGAAGCCCAGGATCAGCTTAGGGTTGGGGTCCTGTGATGTAAAGGGGACCCAGGATCAGCTTAGGGTTCGGGTCCTCTGATGTAAAGGGGACCCAGGATCAGCTTAGGGTTCGGGTCCTCTGATGTAAAGGGGACCCAGGATCAGCTTAGGGTTGGGGTCCTCTGATGTAAAGGGGACCCAGGATCAGCTTAGGGTTGGGGCCCTCTGATGTAAAGGAAGCCCAGGATCAGCTTAGGGTTGGGGCCCTCTGATGTAAAGGAAGCCCAGGATCAGCTTAGGGTTGGGGCCCTCTGATGTAAAGGGGACCCAGGATCAGCTTAGGGTTGGGGCCCTCTGATGTAAAGGAAGCCCAGGATCAGCTTAGGGTTGGGGTCCTGTGATGTAAAGGGGACCCAGGATCAGCTTAGGGTTGGGGTCCTCGGATGTAAAGGGGACCCAGGATCAGCTTAGGGTTGGGGCCCTCTAATAGAAGGGCGGTCAGCCTGGGATTGGGGCCTCCAGGTCTCATCTGCAGTATCAGGACCCCGAGTGACGGGACAAAGCCCCTTCTAACCCTCCATCTAAAGGGCCCCATCTCACCTTCTTTTGCTGGGGATGAAGCCGATCTCCTCCCCCTCCGGCTGCACCCGGCGGGCCTGCCACCATTCCTCGTCTGTCGCATCCAAGACATGCAGAACATCTCCAAACTTAAAGCTCAGGGCCTGGCTGAGGAAGCCGCAATCCCGCGTCTTGTCGTAGTCAAAGAGCGCCCTACAGAGACGAGAGAGAGACCCCCCAATATCAACAAAGACTATGTGGGAAAGACCATTGCATGGTATAGGGGGAGCCAAGGGCAACCAGGCACATATCTGCTATTATTACATTATTATTACATACCAACTTCCAATACGGGGAATAGGGACATACCAACTTCCAAAATGGGGGAACAGGGACATACCAACCTCCAATATGGGGGAACAGGGACATACCAACTTCCAATATGGGGGAACAGGGACATACCAACCTCCAATATGGGGGGACAGGGACATACCAACTTCCAATATGGGGCAACAGGGACATACCAACTTCCAAAATGGGGCAACAGGGACATACCAACTTCCAATATGGGGGGACAGGGACATACCAACTTCCAATATGGGGCAACAGGGACATACCAACTTCCAATATGGGGAAATAGGGACATACCAACTTCCAAAATGGGGGAACAGGGACATACCAACCTCCAATACGGGGAACAGGCACATACCAACCTCCAATATGGGGCAACAGGGACATACCAACTTCCAATATGGGGCAACAGGGACATACCAACTTCCAATATGGGGGAATAGGGACATACCAACTTCCAATACGGAGTAACAGGGACATACCAACTTCCAATATAGGGGGATTGGGACATACCAACTTCCAATAAGGGGGAATAGGGACATACCAACTTCCAAAATGAGGGAACAGGGACATACCAACTTCCAATATGGGGGAATAGGGACATACCAACCTCCAATACGGGGAACAGGGACATACCAACTTCCAAAATGGGGGAACAGGGACATACCAACTTCCAATATGGGGGAATAGGGACATACCAACCTCCAATATGGGGGGACAGGGACATACCAACCTCCAATATGGGGCAACAGGGACATACCAACTTCCAATACAGGGGAACAGGGACATACCAACTTCCAATACGGAGGAACAGGGACGTACCAACTTCCAATATAGGGGAATTACACTTTGTATCTACAATTATGTGTAGTGATTGCACAGCTTGTATAACAAATAACTCAACACACAGCCAGTTGGGGGTGTATCATGTATAATGTCGGTGGTGTATCACATACGTTGGGGGTGTATCACGTATGTCGGGGGTGTATCATGTCTCATGTCGGGGGTGTATCACGTATGTCGGGGGTGTATCACGTATGTTGGTGGGTTTATCACGTACGTGGGGGGTGTATCATGTCTCATGTCGGGGGTGTATCATGTCTTATGTCGGGGGTGTATCACATATGTCGGGGGTGTATCATGTCTCATGTCGGGGGTGTATCACGTACGTCGGGGGTGTATCATGTCTCATGTCGGGGGTGTATCACGTACGTCGGGGGTGTATCATGTCTCATGTCGGGGGTGTATCATGTCTTATGTCGGGGGTGTATCACATATGTCGGGGGTGTATCATGTCTCATGTCGGGGGTGTATCACGTACGTCAGGGGTGTATCATGTCTCATGTCGGGGGTGTATCACGTACGTCGGGGGTGTATCATGTCTCATGTCGGGGGTGTATCACGTACGTCGGGGGTGTATCATGTCTCATGTCGGGGGTGTATCACGTACGTCGGGGGTGTATCATGTCTCATGTCGGGGGTGTATCACGTATGTCGGGGGTGTATCATGTCTCATGTCGGGGGTGTATCACGTATGTCGGGAGTGTATCACGTACGTCGGGGGTGTATCATGTCGGGGGTGTATCACATATGTCGGGGGTGTATCATGTCTCATGTCGGGGGTGTATCACATATGTCGGGGGTGTATCATGTCTCATGTCGGGGGTGTATCACGTACGTCGGGGGTGTATCATGTCTCATGTCGGGGGTGTATCACGTACGTCGGGGGTGTGTCATGTCTCATGTCGGGGGTGTATCACGTACGTCGGGGGTGTATCATGTCGGGGGTGTATCATGTCTTATGTCGGGGGTGTATCACGTATGTCGGGGGTGTATCATGTCTCATGTCAGGGGTGTATCACGTATGTCGGGGGTGTATCATGTCTTATGTCGGGGGTGTATCACGTATGTCGGGAGTGTATCATGTCTCATGTCGGGGGTGTATCACGTACGTCAGGGGTGTATCATGTCGGGGGTGTGTCACGTACGTCGGGGGTGTATCATGTCTCATGTCGGGGTTGTATCACGTATGTCGGGGGTGTATCCTGTCTTATGTCGGGGGTGTATCACGTATGTCGGGAGTGTATCATGTCTCATGTCGGGGGTGTATCGCGTACGTCAGGGGTGTATCATGTCGGGGGTGTGTCACGTACGTCGGGGGTGTATCGTGTCTCATGTCGGGGGTGTATCACGTACGTCGGGGGTGTATCATGTCTCATGTCGGGGGTGTATCACGTACGTCGGGGGTGTATCATGTCTCATGTCGGGGGTGTATCACGTACGTCGAGGGTGTATCATGTCGGGGGTGTATCACGTACGTCGGGGGTGTATCATGTCTCATGTCGGGGGTGTATCACGTATGTCGGGGTGTATCATATCTCATGTCGGGAGCGAATCATGTATGTTGGGGGTGTATCATGTCTCATGTCGGGGGTGTATCACGTATGTCGGGGGTGTGTCATGTCTCATGTCGGGAACGAATCATGTATGTCGGGGGTGTATCATGTCTCATGTCGGGGGTGTATCACGTACGTCGGAGGTGTATCATGTCTCATGTCGGGGGTGTATCACGTATGTCGGGATGTATCATGTCTCATGTCGGGAGCGAATCATGTATGTCGGGGGTGTATCATGTCTCATGTCGGGGGTGTATCACGTATGTCGGGGGTGTGTCATGTCTCATGTCGGGAGCGAATCATGTATGTCGGGGGTGTATCATGTCTCATGTCGGGGGTGTATCACGTATGTCGGGGGTGTGTCATGTCTCATGTCGGAAGCGAATCATGTATGTCGGGGGTTTATTATGTATGTCGGGGGTGTATCATGTCTCATGTCGGGGGTGTATCACGTACGTCGGGGGTGTATCATGTCGGGGGTGTGTCACGTACGTCGGGGGTGTATCATGTCTCATGTCGGGAGCGAATCATGTATGTCGGGGGTGTATCATGTCTCATGTCGGGGGTGTATCACGTATGTCGGGAGTGTATCATGCCTCATGTCGGGGGTGTATCACATATGTCGGGGGTGTATCATGTCTCATGTCAGGGGTGTATCACGTACGTTGGGGTGTATCATGTCTCATGTCGGGGGTGTATCACGTACGTCGGGGGTGTATCATGTCTCATGTCGGGGGTGTATCACGTACGTCGGGGGTGTATCATGTCTCATGTCGGGGGTGTATCACGTATGTCGGGGGTGTATCATGTCTCATGTCGGGGGTGTATCACGTATGTCGGGGGTGTATCATGTCTCATGTCGGGGGTGTATCACGTACGTCGGGGGTGTATCATGTCTGGGGTGTATCACGTATGTCGGGGGTGTATCATGTCTTATGTCGGGGGTGTATCACGTATGTCGGGGGTGTATCATGTCTCATGTCAGGGGTGTATCACGTATGTCGGGAGTGTATCATGTCTCATGTCGGGGGTGTATCACGTACGTCAGGGGTGTATCATGTCGGGGGTGTGTCACGTACGTCGGGGGTGTATCATGTCTCATGTCGGGGGTGTATCACGTATGTCGGGGGTGTATCATGTCTTATGTCGGGGGTGTATCACGTATGTCGGGAGTGTATCATGTCTCATGTCGGGGGTGTATCGCGTACGTCAGGGGTGTATCATGTCGGGGGTGTGTCACGTACGTCGGGGGTGTATCGTGTCTCATGTCGGGGGTGTATCACGTACGTCGGGGGTGTATCATGTCTCATGTCGGGGGTGTATCACGTACGTCGGGGGTGTATCATGTCTCATGTCGGGGGTGTATCACGTACGTCGAGGGTGTATCATGTCGGGGGTGTATCACGTACGTCGGGGGTGTATCATGTCTCATGTCGGGGGTGTATCACGTATGTCGGGGTGTATCATATCTCATGTCGGGAGCGAATCATGTATGTTGGGGGTGTATCATGTCTCATGTCGGGGGTGTATCACGTATGTCGGGGGTGTGTCATGTCTCATGTCGGGAGCGAATCATGTATGTCGGGGGTGTATCATGTCTCATGTCGGGGGTGTATCACGTACGTCGGGGGTGTATCATGTCGGGGGTGTGTCATGTCGGGGGTGTATCACGTATGTCGGGGTATCATGTCTCATGTCGGGAGCGAATCACGTATGTCGGGGGTGTATCATGTCTCATGTCGGGGGTGTATCACGTATGTCGGGGGTGTGTCATGTCTCATGTCGGGAGCGAATCATGTATGTCGGGGGTGTATCATGTCTCATGTCGGGGGTGTATCACGTATGTCGGGGGTGTATCACGTCATGTCTCATGTCGGGGGTGTAAGCGAATCATGTATGTCGGGGGTGTATCATGTCTCATGGGGGGTTTATTATGTATCACGTCGGGGGTGTATGTCGGGGGTGTGTCATGTCTCATGTCGGGGGTGTATCACGTACGTCGGGGGTGTATCATGTCTCATGGGGGTGTGTCATGTCGGGGGTGTACGTCACGGGGGTGTATCATCATGTCTCATGTCGGGGGTGTAGCGAATCATGTATGTCGGGGGTGTATCATGTCTCATGTCGGGGGTGTATCACGTCTCATGTCGGGGGTGTATCACGTATGTCATGCCTCATGTCGGGGGTCGTGTATCACATATGTCGGGGGTGTATCATGTCTCATGTCGGGGGTGTATCACGTACGTTGGGGTGTATCATGTCTCATGTCGGGGGTGTATCACGTACGTCGGGGGTGTATCATGTCTCATGTCGGGGGTGTATCACGTACGTCGGGGGTGTATCATGTCTCATGTCGGGGGTGTATCACGTATGTCGGGGGTGTATCATGTCTAATGTCGGGGGTGTATCACGTATGTCGGGGGTGTATCATGTCTCATGTCGGGGGTGTATCACGTACGTCGGGGGTGTATCATGTCGGGGGTGTATCACGTATGTCGGGGGTGTATCATGTCTTATGTCGGGGGTGTATCACGTATGTCGGGGGTGTATCATGTCTCATGTCAGGGGTGTATCACGTATGTCGGGAGTGTATCATGTCTCATGTCGGGGGTGTATCACGTACGTCGGTGGTGTATCATGTCGGGGGTGTGTCACGTACGTCGGGGGTGTATCATGTCTCATGTCGGGGGTGTATCACGTACGTCGGGGGTGTATCATCTCTCATGTCGGGGGTGTATCACGTATGTCGGGGTGTATCATATCTCATGTCGGGAGCGAATCATGTATGTCGGGGGTGTATCATGTCTCATGTCGGGGGTGTATCACGTATGTCGGGGGTGTGTCATGTCTCATGTCGGGAACGAATCATGTATGTCGGGGGTGTATCATGTCTCATGTCGGGGGTGTATCATGTCTCATGTCGGGGGTGTATCATGTCTCATGTCGGGGGTGTATCACGTACGTCGGGGGTGTATCATGTCTCATGTCGGGGGTGTATCACGTATGTCGGGGTGTATCATGTCTCATGTCGGGAGCGAATCATGTATGTCGGGGGTGTATCATGTCTCATGTCGGGGGTGTATCACGTATGTCGGGGGTGTGTCATGTCTCATGTCGGGAGCGAATCATGTATGTCGGGGGTGTATCATGTCAGGGGTGTATCACGTATGTCAAGGTTGTATCACGTATGTCGGGGGTGTGTCATGTCTCATGTCGGAAGCGAATCATGTATGTCGAGGGTTTATTATGTATGTCGGGGGTGTATCATGTCTCATGTCGGGAGTGTATCATGCCTCATGTCGGGGGTGTATCACGTACGTCGGGGGTGTATCATGTCGGGGGTGTGTCACGTACGTCGGGGGTGTATCATGTCTCATGTCGGGAGCGAATCATGTATGTCGGGGGTGTATCATGTATGTCAAGGTTGTATCACGTATGTCGGGGGTGTGTCATGTCTCATGTCGGAAGCGAATCATGTATGTCGGGGGTTTATTATGTATGTCGGGGGTGTATCATGTCTCATGTCAGGGGTGTGTCATGTATGTCAGGGGTGCATCACGTATGACGGGGGGGGGGTGTATCATGTGAGAGCAGACATTTCTCCTCCATCTTACCGGATGTAGAATCCCCGTTTGTTGCCGTTGGTGTTGTGCAGGGAGGCGCTGCCAGACCCCAGACTGCTGTTCATCAGCTGTTCCCGCAGGTCGTGGATTTTGGCCTCAAAGCGGCTGTACTCTGCAGGGACACATCATAGGGCCACATGACTGACAGGAGCCACCATATCATCCCCCATCCCCCCCAAGCGTGTTCCTCAGAATTTGGTGACGGACATCGAATAGAAGGTCAGCAACTCTGTGCAATAAAAATCTTCCTTTATTACTGTAACGGTGAGGGGTTAACGCCGTTTACGATATTCCATTCCACCAACCCACGACAGCTTATCCGACACACCACAATCCAGCAGACACGACTCATTGGATTTTCCTCCCGAATAACGAGACACGCAGCTCTGTTCTCTGGTTCCAAATACTTTAATGGTAACCTCAGGCTTGTTATATACAGTTAGAAGCCCCAAGAAACAATGGCTTAACTCCACCCACAACATAACACAATGGGTGCTCAATACACATTCCTTTAGATAATGACATTTAGATAATCTACATGAACTAATTACTAATCATTTACCCAGACGTTCTGACTCCGCAATAAGCTATTCTCACCTGCTACACAATACACATTCCTTTGTAGACGTAATTGACATGCTAATCCACTACACCTGAGCAGTCAGACATCTGACCTTTCAGACTGCCAACACGCATCTATCATCAACAGAACTTTCACACAATACAGTGTAACTAGCATCACACAAGAGACAATAGAATGCAATCACAGCAAGCTTTATCACTACTGCCAGGTAGACTTAATTAGCACAACAGACAATGAAATATTTTAGGAGCCCGACTCAATTAACACCTCAACAGTATGTGTCCCCACATGAATGAATACCGCCCTATTGGGGTCAGAAAAAAAACACTTGTAATATTTCAAGATATCCTGCAATACATGAATTATCATTATGTCCGATCTCATGTAATCCGAGATATAATTTCCCAGTCATCCTATGCCCCTATTGGACATAGGATGACCCTAGACACAAGAGTCATTGGTGAAGCTGGCACAGGAGTACCCCGCATCCTACAAAAGTCTCAGAGTATCACGGGTCATTCCGTTACAATTACTTCCTCCGCAGTGACCACAGACTGAGTACAGACGCTGGCACGTTTCGGCCATTATGACGTCTCTGTACTAAGACTTTGGTTACTGTGTGTATCTGGGAGGTATGCTCATTTGTCCCTCATTCTGAAGTTGAAAAGTTGGCAAAAGGTGAAAAGTTATGAAAAGGACAGTCCACAGTACAGCCAAGCTGGAGTAGAGACCCAAATGTATTCATCAAACCAAGTCAGAGCCAATAATACTTCTCCAAATTCTCCCCCGAAATTTACCATGGTAGTGGCCCGGCTCTGGAAGTGGCCCGGCTCTGGGGGTGGCTCTCGAGGTGGCCGGCTCTGGAAGTGGCCCGGCTCTGGGAGTGGCTCTGGAGGTGGCCAGCTCTGGAAGTGGCCCAGCCCTGGAAGTGGCCCAGGAAGTGGCCCGGCTCTGGAAGTGGCCCAGCTCTGGGAGTGGCTGTGGAAGTGGCCCAGCTCTGGAAGTGGCTCTGGAAGTGGCCCAGCTTTGGGAGTGGCTCTGGAAGTGGCCCAGCTCTGGGAGTGGCTCTGGAAGTGGCCCAGCTCTGGGAGTGGCTATGGAAGTGGCCCGGCCCTACATGTGGAATAAAGGAAGATTTTCCGATCCTTACACAATGTTGTGGACCTTCTATTGGAAGTGATTGGAAGTGGCTGCCCCTCCCGCCTCCCTTGTGTTTTCTGTCACACGGATCATTTACATTACCGCCGCCACATCCAATCACGACTGGCGTACGGCGTACCTTCCGGCTTGTATTGTGCGATGATGGTGACGGTCTGGCCGGCATTCTTCAGGGCGAGTGCTGCCTGTTCATGGGTGGCGTTCCTCAGATCGACGCCATTCACCTGACGGGAGATTCAGTAAGATTGAATAATGATTGTTCCGTGTGTCACGTGTACGGCGCTCACATATTACACATAAAGACACAACATGGGGGTTCCGTACTCACAGACAGGATCTGATCGCCTTTCCGGAGGGCTCCGCTCAGATCAGCCGGTCCCCCCGCCAAAATGAAGGAGATAAAAATTCCTTCCCCGTCTTCTCCACCAACGATATTAAATCCTAGACCCGTAGATCCGCGATGTATGACGATCCTCCGAGGTTCCCTGCAAAAGAGGCAGAGGTGTGACACCCGGAACACAACGGTCCCCACATTGCCTGCATCCAGAACCCATCTGTCCCCACATTGCCTTCCACTCGGAACCCATCTGTCCCCACATTGCCTGCATCCTCCTCCCAAAACCCATCCTCCACCCGGAAACCCACGTTGCCTGCATCCTCCACCTGGAACCCATTTGTCCCCACATTGCCTACATCCTCCTCCCAGAACCCATCTGTCCCCATATTGCCTGCATCCTCCTCCCAGAAACCATCCTCCACGCGGAAACCCATCTGTCCCCACATTGCCTACATCCTCCTCCCAGAACCCATCTGTCCCCACATTGCCTGTATCGTCCTCCCAGAGCCCACCCGGAACCTCCAACCTTTCCTCTATCCAATATAATATTCTACACCAAACACTGACCATGTCCACCCCCCCTCACCCCCTGCCCCTCTTACCGTGGCACCTCCTCCTCTCCCATCAGCTCTTTGGGGATTGGTGAGTATCTTCGAGGAGACGTCGGTGTCATGACCGGTGCATACTCAGGGCCCAGGTAACTCGGGTGACACAAATCACCGTCCAGCTGCTGAGAGTAGGCTGCAAATAGAAAGAGACAAGGATGAAGAAGAGAGAAGAAAAGGAAAGCGGGGAGAAGGAGAGCGAGAATTTGTGGGGGGGGGGGGATAGAGAGAAAAAGAGAGAGAGAGAATAAGAGAGAGAGAAAAAGAGAGAGAGAGAGAGGAGAGAGAGACAGAGACAGTGAGAGAAAGAGAGAGAGAAAGAGAGAGAGAGAGAGAGTGAGAGAGAAAGAGGGAGAGAAAAAGAGAAAGAGAGGAGAGAGAAAGAGAGGAGAGAGAGAATGAGAGGAGAGAGAGAGGAGAGAGAGAGGAGAGAGAGAGAGAGAGAGAGAGAGAGAGAAAGTAAAAAAGAGAGGAGAGAGAGACAGAGACAGTGAGAGAAAGAGAGAGAGAAAGAGAGAGAGAGAGAGTGAGAGAGAAAGAGGGAGAGAAAAAGAGAAAGAGAGGAGAGAGAAAGAGAGGAGAGAGAGAATGAGAGGAGAGAGAGAGGAGAGAGAGAGGAGAGAGAGAGAGAGAGAGAAAGTAAAAAAGAGAGGAGAGAGACAGACAGGGAGAGACACAGACAGAGAGAGAGAGATACACAGAGAGAGAGAAAGAGAGAGAGAGATAAAAAAAGAGAGAGAGAGAACGAAAGAGAGAGAGACAGAGAGAGACAGAGAGAGAGAAAGAGAGAGAGAGACACAGAGAGAGAGACAGAGAGAGAAAGGGAAGAGACAGAGAGAGAGAAAAAGAGTGAGAGAGAGGATCTGAGACAGAGCTAGAGGGTGGAGGAACCACAGACAGTGACATACAGGTGAGATGAAGGTGTCGGAGGAACCACAGACAGTAACATACAAGTGAGATGAAGGTGTCGGAGAAGGAAACACAGACAGTGACATACAGGTGAGATGAAGGTGTCGGAGGAAACACAGACAGTGACATACAGGTGAGATGAAGGTATCGGAGGAACCACAGACAGGTGAGATGAAGGTGTCGGAGGAACCACAGACAGGTGAGATGAAGTTGTCGGAGGAACCACAGACAGTGACGTACAAGTTGTGATATCTGGGGGAGCGTAGGAATCATTCAGGTAGACGTTGGTGGGTTTGGCCACTTTCAGGTAGACGATATCAGATGTGTTCTTTAGAGCCGCCACGGCATCCTCGTGCATCACATCCTCCAAACTGACGTGATTCACCTGCAAGACAACGAAGGATTAAAAGAAAACATAAAATTATCAGACCTACAAGATTGTTGGTTTTGTTAGGAGACCTGCCATATAAAACACATATTATATCTTCATATAATGAAAAAATAGAATATGGTGCCAGAAAACGTATGGAGTAATACTAGTGTTAAAAGTCGCCTCTAGGTATGCTTTCTAGGTATCACACAGGTCAGAAGGTGACACACAGGTGAGGAGGTGACACACAGGTGACATACAGGTGTCATACAGGTGTGAAGGTGACACACAGTAGAGAAGGTGACATACAGGTGAGAAGGTGACATACAGGTGACATACAGGTGAGAAGATAGCACAGGTGACATACAGGTGAGAAGGTGACATACAGGTGAGAAGGTGACACACAGTTGAGAAGGTAACACAGGTGACATACAGGTGAGAAGGTGACATACAGGTGAGACAGTGACCCACAAGTGAGAAGGTGACATACAGGTGAGAAGGTGACATACAGGTGAGAAGGTGACACAGGTGAGAAGGTGACATACAGGTGAGAAGGTGACATACAGGTGAGAAGATAGCACAGGTGACATACAGGTGAGAAGATAGCACAGGTGACATACAGGTGAGAAGGTGATATACAGGTCAGAAGGTGACATACAGGTGAGAAGGTGACACACAGGTGAGAAGGTGACATACAGGTGAGAAGGTGACATACAGGTGAGAAGATAGCACAGGTGACATACAGGTGAGAAGATAGCACAGGTGACATACAGGTGAGAAGGTGATATACAGGTCAGAAGGTGACACAGGTGAGAAGGTGACATACAGGTGAGAAGATAGCACAGGTGACATACAGGTGAGAAGATAGCACAGGTGACACACAGGTGAGAGGGTGATATACAGGTCAGAAGGTGACACAGGTGAGAAGGTGACATACAGGTGAGAAGATAGCACAGGTGACATACAGGTGAGAAGGTGATATACAGGTCAGAAGGTGACACAGGTAAGAAGGTGACATACAGGTGAGAAGGTGATATACAGGTGAGAAGGTGATATACAGGTGAGAAGGTGATATACAGGTGAGAAGGTGACATACAGGTGAGAAGGAAACACAGGTAATATACAGGTGGGAAGGTGACACAGGTGAGAAGGTGACATACAGGTGAGAAGGAAACACAGGTAATATACAGGTGGGAAGGTGACACAGGTAATATTCAGGTGGGAAGGTGACACAGGTGATATACAGGTGAGAAGGTGACATACAGGTGAGAAGGTGACATACAGGTGAGAAGGTGACACACAGGTGAGAAGGTGACATACAGGTGATATACAGGTGAGAAGGTGACATACAGGTGAGAAGGGGACATACAGGTGAGAAGGTGATATACAGGCGAGAAGGAAACACAGGTAATATACAGGTGGAAAGGTGACACAGGTGAGAAGGTGACATACAGGTGAGAAGGAAACACAGGTAATATACAGGTGAGAAGGTGACACAGGTGAGCAGGTGACATACAGGTGAGAAGGTGACATACAGGTGATATACAGATGAGAAGGTGACATACAGGTGAGAAGGTGACATACAGGTGAGAAGGTGACATACAGGTGAGAAGGAAACACAGGTAATATACAGGTGAGAAGGTGACACAGGTGAGAAGGTGACATACAGGTGATATACAGGTGAGAAGGTGACATACAGGTAAGAAGGTGACATACAGGTGAGAATGTGACATACAGGTGAGAAGGAAACACAGGTAATATACAGGTGGGAAGGTGACACAGGTAATATACAGGTGGGAAGGTGACACACTGGTGATATACAGGTGAGAAGGTGACACACAGGTGAGAAGGTGACACACAGGTGAGAAGGTGACATACAGGTGATTTACAGGTGGGAAGGTGACACACAGGTGAGAAGGTGACACACAGGTGAGAAGTTGACATACAGGTGATATACAGGTGGGAAGGTGACACAGGTAATATACAGGTGGGAAGGTGACACACTGGTGATATACAGGTGAGAAGGTGACACACAGGTGAGAAGGTGACATACAGGTAATATACAGGTGGGAAGGTGACACAGGTAATATACAGGTGGGAAGGTGACACACTGGTGATATACAGGTGAGAAGGTGACACACAGGTGAGAAGGTGACACACAGGTGAGAAGGTGACATACAGGTGATATACAGGTGGGAAGGTGACACACAGGTGAGAAGGTGACACACAGGTGAGAAGGTGACATACAGGTGATATACAGGTGAGAAGGTGACATACAGGTAAGAAGGTGACATACAGGTGAGAAGGAAACACAGGTGAGAAGGTGACACAGGTGACATACAGGTGAGAAGGTGACACACAGGTGAGAAGGTGACACCCAGGTGAGAAGGTGACACACAGGTGAGAAGGTGACACACAGGTGAGAAGGTGACACACAGGTGAGAAGGTGACATACAGGTGATATACAGGTGGGAAGGTGACACACAGGTGAGAAGGTGACACACAGATGAGAAGGTGACATACAGGTGAGAAGGTGACATACAGGTGAGAAGGAAACACAGGTGAGAAGGTGACACACAGGTGAGAAGGTAACACAGGTGACATACAGGTGAGAAGATAGCACAGGTGACACACAGGTGAGAAGGTGACACACAGGTGAGAAGGTGACACACAGATGAGAAGGTGACATACAGGTGAGAATGTGACATACAGGTGAGAAGGAAACACAGGTGAGAAGGTGACATACAGGTGAGAAGGTGACACACAGGTGAGAAGGTGACACAGGTGACATACAGGTCAGAAGGTGACATACAGGTGAGAAGATAGCACAGGTGACACACAGGTGAGAAGGTGACACACAGGTGAGAAGGGAACACAGGTAATATACAGGTGAGAAGGTGACACACAGGTGAGAAGGTGACACAGGTGACATACAGGTGAGAAGGTGACATACAGGTCAGAAGGTGACATACAGGTCAGAAGATAGCACAGGTGACACTCAGGTGAGAAGGTGACACACAGGTGAGAAGGGAACACAGGTAATATACAGGTGAGAAGGTGACACACAGGTGAGAAGGTGACACAGGTGACATACAGGTGAGAAGGTGACATACAGGTCAGAAGGTGACATACAGGTCAGAAGATAGCACAGGTGACACACAGGTGAGAAGGTGACACACAGGTGAGAAGGTGACACACAGGTGAGAAGGTGACATACAGGTGATATACAGGTGGGAAGGTGACACACAGGTGAGAAGGTGACACACAGATGAGAAGGTGACATACAGGTGAGAAGGAAACACAGGTGAGAAGGTGACACACAGGTGAGAAGGTAACACAGGTGACATACAGGTGAGAAGATAGCACAGGTGACACACAGGTGAGAAGGTGACACACAGGTGAGAAGGTGACACACAGATGAGAAGGTGACATACAGGTGAGAAGGTGACATACAGGTGAGAAGGAAACACAGGTGAGAAGGTGACACACAGGTGAGAAGGTGACACACAGGTGAGAAGGTGACACAGGTGACATACAGGTCAGAAGGTGACATACAGGTGAGAAGATAGCACAGGTGACACACAGGTGAGAAGGTGACACACAGGTGAGAAGGGAACACAGGTAATATACAGGTGAGAAGGTGACACACAGGTGAGAAGGTGACACAGGTGACATACAGGTGAGAAGGTGACATACAGGTCAGAAGGTGACATACAGGTCAGAAGATAGCACAGGTGACACTCAGGTGAGAAGGTGACACACAGGTGAGAAGGGAACACAGGTAATATACAGGTGAGAAGGTGACACACAGGTGAGAAGGTGACACAGGTGACATACAGGTGAGAAGGTGACATACAGGTCAGAAGGTGACATACAGGTCAGAAGATAGCACAGGTGACACACAGGTGAGAAGGTGACACACAGGTGACGGAGGGAAGATTTGTCTGGCTCCCCCTCGCTATGCTGTATCAGGCCGCGTACACACGGCAGGGAATCTCGACGGGCAGAACACATCGTTCCGCCCGTCGAGGTTCCCTGCCGGCCGTCGAAATCGGCGACCCGCCCGTCGGGAATGGCAACCAGCCATTCTTCCGGGCGGGCCGTCGAGGAAATAGAGAGCGTGCTCTCTATTTCGGCTCGACGGGCTTCCCGACGGGAAGCTCGCCGAGACCGTATACACGGCCGAGGTCCTCGCTTCTCGCTGGTTTTCAGCGAGGACCTCGGCCGTGTGTACGGTCTCTGCGAGCTTCCCGTCGGGAAGCCCGTCGAGCCGAAATAGAGAGCACGCTCTCTATTTCCTCAACGGCCCGCCTGGAAGAATGGCTGGTTGCCATTCCCGACGGGCGGGTCGCCGATTTCGACGGCCGGGAGAGATTTCTATCCCCCACCCAGTCATAAAAGGTAACTCCACCCACAATGAGTGGATAGAACGAGGGCGGGGCCCCAGCCCCCCAGACTCCTTCTTGAATGAGATGTTTTCCCGGGAATTCTTCAGACCCTCCAGGACGGATCTCACATTCGATGATCGTATCCCAACCTGGAGAAATAACGGAGGAAAATGTAATGAACTCACCGCCAGAATTTTGTCTCCAATCTGAAGCCGGCAATCCTTGTGTGCGGCTCCGCCCTCAATAATCTTCGTCACGTATATACTATTATCTCCAGGGATGTGCTGGTTCCCAACACCGCCGGCAATGCTGAATCCGAGACCTGAGCAGAGAGGACACTATGACATCACAGACAGAGGACACTGTGACGTCACAGACAGAGGACACTATGACATCACAGACAGAGGACACTATGACACCACAGACTGTCATACATATAATCATTTCAGGGTGGAGGGAAGAAACACAGCAGGACCTGGCGGCACACATGGGTCCCTCACCCTCCCCCCCCCCCCCACATTATTATCTGCCTATTCTCATGTTGTACAAACGGTATATATTAGTCTGCCTATTCCCATTACACCCTGTCATGGGTTAGTAATAGTTGGTGGCAGGGGCCCCAAGAAGCAGAGTCTACACTACACTGGGGGGGGGGGGGGGGGGCACTAGGGACTTTTGCAACCCTGATATATCAACAATGATCACGAGATTTGAACATTCGCCTTCCCCATGATCTGCCTGATTTGCATAGATAAGCACAGAGATCTGGTGATGATGTCATTGGGTCTAAAATAAGACAAGTAATAGAAACTGAAACGTTTTTATTTAAAATTTCCATCCACATTTTGGGGATCAGGAAGATCCGGGGAGGGCAGAATCTAGTTCTCTCCCGTTTTCCTCCTTCTCTTGTCCCCCTGTGAATGAGGGGTTAGAACCCCAGAACAGCGCAAAGTGGAAGGGAGACGGAAAATTGAATTCAAATACTTCCTGTACTTTTCCTTTCTTGATGAGTGTCAGGCGGCGTACACACGACCGAGAAACTCGTCATTTCAGACACATCGTTCTGCCCGTCGAGTTCCTTGTTAGGCTTGCTTTGCGTACACACGTAAGGCGGCGTACACACGACTGAGGAACTCGTCATTTCAGACACATCGTTTTCCTCGTCGAGTTCCTTGTTAGGCTTGCTTTGCGTACACACGTAAGGCGGCGTACACACGACTGAGGAACTCGTCATTTCAGACACATCGTTTTCCTCGTCGAGTTCCTTGTTAGGCTTGCTTTGCGTACACACTTAAGGCGGCGTACACACGACCGAGGAACTCGTCATTTCAGACACATCGTTTTCCTCGTCGAGTTCCTTGTTAGGCTTGCTTTGCGTACACACGTAAGGCGGCGTACACACGACCGAGGAACTCGTCATTTCAGACACATCGTTTTCCTCGTCGAGTTCCTTGTTAGGCTTGCTTTGCGTACACACGTAAGGCGGCGTACACACGACTGAGGAACTCGTCATTTCAGACACATCGTTTTCCTCGTCGAGTTCCTTGTTAGGCTTGCTTTGCGTACACACGTAAGGCGGCGTACACACGACTGAGGAACTCGTCATTTCAGACACATCGTTTTCCTCGTCGAGTTCCTTGTTAGGCTTGCTTTGCGTACACACGTAAGGCGGCGTACACACGACTGAGGAACTCGTCATTTCAGACACATCGTTTTCCTCGTCGAGTTCCTTGTTAGGCTTGCTTTGCGTACACACGTAAGGCGGCGTACACACGACCGAGGAACTCGTCATTTCAGACACATCGTTTTCCTCGTCGAGTTCCTTGTTAGGCTTGCTTTGCGTACACACGTAAGGCGGCGTACACACGACCGAGAAACTCGTCATTTCAGACACATCGTTCTGCCCGTCGAGTTCCTTGTTAGGCTTGCTTTGCGTACACACGTAAGGCGGCGTACACACGACCGAGGAACTCGTCATTTCAGACACATCGTTTTCCTCGTCGAGTTCCTTGTTAGGCTTGCTTTGCGTACACACGTAAGGCGGCGTACACACGACCGAGGAACTCGTCATTTCAGACACATCGTTTTCCTCGTCGAGTTCCTTGTTAGGCTTGCTTTGCGTACACACGTAAGGCGGCGTACACACGACCGAGGAACTCGTCATTTCAGACACATCGTTTTCCTCGTCGAGTTCCTTGTTAGGCTTGCTTTGCGTACACACGTAAGGCGGCGTACACACGACCGAGGATTTCAGACACATCGTCATTTCAGACACATCGTTTTCTCGTAGTTCCTTGTTAGGCTTGCTTTGCGTACACACGTAAGGCGGCGTACACACGACCGAGAAACTCGTCATTTCAGACACATCGTTCTCCCCGTTGAGTTCCTTGTTAGGCTTGCTTTGCGTACACACGTAAGGCGGCGTACACACGACCGAGGAACTCGTCATTTCACACACATCGTTTTCCTCGTCGAGTTCCTTGTTAGGCTTGCTTTGCGTACACACGTAAGGCGGCGTACACACGACCGAGGAACTCGTCATTTCAGACACATCGTTTTCCTCGTCGAGTTCCTTGTTAGGCTTGCTTTGCGTACACACGTAAGGCGGCGTACACACGACCGAGAAACTCGTCATTTCAGACACATCGTTCCGCCCGTCGAGGTTCTCTCCCGGCCGTCGAATTTGGCGACCCGCCCGTCGGGAATGGCAACCAGCCATTCTTCCAGGCGGGCCGTCGAGGAAATAGAGAGCGTGCTCTCTATTTCGGCTCGACGGGCTTCCCGACGGGAAGCTCGCCGAGACCGTACACACGGCCGAGGTCCTCGCTGGAATGTGCATTCCAGCGAGGTTCTCGCTGATTTTCAGCGACACGGCGTCTTCGGCTTGCTTTGCGTATCGGCGTACACTCGTCATTTCTCAGTTCCTTGTTAGGCTTGCTTTGCGTACACACGTAAGGCGGCGTACACACGACCGAGGAACTCGTCATTTCAGACACATCGTTTTCCTCGTTTCCTTGTTAGGCTTGCTTTGCGTACACACGTAAGGCGGCGTACACACGACCGAGGAACTCGTCATTTCTTGCTTTGCGTACACACGTAAGGCGGCGTACACACGACCGAGGACTCGTTTTCTCGTCAGTTCCTTGTTAGGCTTGCTTTGCGTACACACGTAAGGCGGCGTACACACGACCGAGGAACTCGTCATTTCAGACACATCGTTCTGCCCGTCGAGTTCCTTGTTAGGCTTGCTTTGCGTACACACGTAAGGCGGCGTACACACGACCGAGAAACTCGTCATTTCAGACACATCGTTCTCCCCGTGAGTTCCTTGTTAGGCTTGCTTTGCGTACACACGTAAGGCGGCGTACACACGACCGAGGAACTCGTCATTTCAGACACATCGTTCCCTCGCCGTCGAGTTCCTTGTTAGGCTTGCTTTGCGTACACACGTAAGGCGGCGTACACACGACCGAGGAACTCGTCATTTCAGACACATCGCCGTCGAGTTCCTTGTTAGGCTTGCTTTGCGTACACACGTAAGGCGGCGTACACACGACCGAGAAACTCGTCATTTCAGACACATCGTTTTCCGCGTCGAGTTCTTGTTCTCGGCCGTCGAGGCGACACGCCCGTCGGGAATAACCAGCCATTCTTCCAGGCGGGCCGTCGAGGAAATAGAGAGCGTGCTCTCTATTTCGGCTCGACGGGCTTCCCGACGGGAAGCTCGCCGAGACCGTACACACGGCCGAGGTCCTCGCTGGAATGTGCATTCCAGCGAGGTTCTCGCTGATTTTCAGCGAGAACCTCGGCCGTGTGTACGGCGTCTTCGGCTTGCTTTGCGTACACACGTAAGGCGGCGTACACACGACCGAGGAACTCGTCATTTCAGACACATCGTTTTCCTCGTCGAGTTCCTTGTTAGGCTTGCTTTGCGTACACACGTAAGGCGGCGTACACACGACCGAGGAACTCGTCATTTCAGACACATCGTTTTCCTCGTCGAGTTCCTTGTTAGGCTTGCTTTGCGTACACACGTAAGGCGGCGTACACACGACCGAGGAACTCGTCATTTCAGACACATCGTTTTCCTCGTCGAGTTCCTTGTTAGGCTTGCTTTGCGTACACACGTAAGGCGGCGTACACACGACCGAGGAACTCGTCATTTCAGACACATCGTTCTGCCCGTCGAGTTCCTTGTTAGGCTTGCTTTGCGTACACACGTAAGGCGGCGTACACACGACCGAGAAACTCGTCATTTCAGACACATCGTTCTCCCCGTTGAGTTCCTTGTTAGGCTTGCTTTGCGTACACACGTAAGGCGGCGTACACACGACCGAGGAACTCGTCATTTCAGACACATCGTTTTCCTCGTCGAGTTCCTTGTTAGGCTTGCTTTGCGTACACACGTAAGGCGGCGTACACACGACCGAGGAACTCGTCATTTCAGACACATCGTTCTGCCCGTCGAGTTCCTTGTTAGGCTTGCTTTGCGTACACACGTAAGGCGGCGTACACACGACCGAGGAACTCGTCATTTCACACACATCGTTTTCCTCGTCGAGTTCCTTGTTAGGCTTGCTTTGCGTACACACGTAAGGCGGCGTACACACGACCGAGGAACTCGTCATTTCAGACACATCGTTCTGCCCGTCGAGTTCCTTGTTAGGCTTGCTTTGCGTACACACGTAAGGCGGCGTACACACGACCGAGGAACTCGTCATTTCAGACACATCGTTTTCCTCGTCGAGTTCCTTGTTAGGCTTGCTTTGCGTACACACGTAAGGCGGCGTACACACGACCGAGGAACTCGTCATTTCAGACACATCGTTTTCCTCGTCGAGTTCCTTGTTAGGCTTGCTTTGCGTACACACGTAAGGCGGCGTACACACGACCGAGGAACTCGTCATTTCAGACACATCGTTTTCCTCGTCGAGTTCCTTGTTAGGCTTGCTTTGCGTACACACGTAAGGCGGCGTACACACGACCGAGGAACTCGTCATTTCACACACATCGTTTTCCTCGTCGAGTTCCTTGTTAGACTTGCTTTGCGTACACACGTAAGGCGGCGTACACACGACCGAGGAACTCGTCATTTCAGACACATCGTTTTCCTCGTCGAGTTCCTTGTTAGGCTTGCTTTGCGTACACACGTAAGGCGGCGTACACACGACCGAGGAACTCGTCATTTCAGACACATCGTTCTGCCCGTCGAGTTCCTTGTTAGGCTTGCTTTGCGTACACACGTAAGGTGGCGTACACACGACCGAGAAACTCGTCATTTCAGACACATCGTTCTGCCCGTCGAGTTCCTTGTTAGGCTTGCTTTGCGTACACACTTAAGGCGGCGTACACACGACCGAGGAACTCGTCATTTCAGACACATCGTTCTGCCCGTCGAGTTCCTTGTTAGGCTTGCTTTGCGTACACACGTAAGGCGGCGTACACACGACCGAGGAACTCGTCATTTCAGACACATCGTTTTCCTCGTCGAGTTCCTTGTTAGGCTTGCTTTGCGTACACACGTAAGGCGGCGTACACACGACCGAGGAACTCGTCATTTCAGACACATCGTTTTCCTCGTCGAGTTCCTTGTTAGGCTTGCTTTGCGTACACACGTAAGGCGGCGTACACACGACCGAGGAACTCGTCATTTCAGACACATCGTTTTCCTCGTCGAGTTCCTTGTTAGGCTTGCTTTGCGTACACACGTAAGGCGGCGTACACACGACCGAGGAACTCGTCATTTCACACACATCGTTTTCCTCGTCGAGTTCCTTGTTAGACTTGCTTTGCGTACACACGTAAGGCGGCGTACACACGACCGAGGAACTCGTCATTTCAGACACATCGTTTTCCTCGTCGAGTTCCTTGTTAGGCTTGCTTTGCGTACACACGTAAGGCGGCGTACACACGACCGAGGAACTCGTCATTTCAGACACATCGTTCTGCCCGTCGAGTTCCTTGTTAGGCTTGCTTTGCGTACACACGTAAGGCGGCGTACACACGACCGAGGAACTCGTCGGGCGAAACTCATCGTTCTGCCCGTCGAGTTCCTAAATTGGCAGTCAAAGAGCTAGTCGAGCCAAATTTTCCCATTGCCCATCGAGGAAATAGAGAACCTGCTCTCTTTTTGGCTTGATGGGTTCCTCGACAGTTTTCTCTGCGAAAAGTGTACACACGACCGGTTTCCTTGGCAGAATACGTCTCCCATCGAGTTTCTTGCTGGATTCTGCTGAGAAAATCGTTCATGTGTACGCCGCCTTAAAAACCAAATCTCGCCGTTCTCAAGCGCGGTGACTTCACCACATAGGACGGCAGGGGAAGTTCCATTCCACTGGCACAACTCTTGGGGCTGCTGTTGCTAATCTCATGTGTTTGTGTGTGAAGTAAAAGTTTGGTAAAAGACGATTTGCACTTTTCAGTCTGTTACAGCGCGACAAATGTGTTCTCTTCATTACAAATGCTACTTTTACTCCCGTCTCATACTTTTATCTGAGCATGCGCGGGTTTCTTAGCATACACACCCTCGAGTTGCTTGTCGGAAACCAGCCAGACGGGAACATGCTCTCTTTTTGGCTCGTCGAGTTTCTTGACAGTTTCCTCTTCGAAAAGTGTACACACGACCGTGATCCTGGTGATCCTCTGACCCGGCAGTGAGCAGATCTGCCTGTGAGGAAGAAGTATCAGCCCTCATGGTGATCCGCTGACCCGGCTGTCCATTGAAGTGAGGAAGGAGTATGGGCCCTCATGGTGATCCACTGATCCAGCGGTGATCAGGTCTGTCAGTGAGGAAGGAATATCGGCCCTCATGGTGATCCACTGACCTGCCGGTGAACAGATCTGTCGGTGATCCGCTGACCCGGCTGTCCATTGAAGTGAGGAAGGAGTATCGGCCCTCATGGTGATCCGGCGGGGAGCAGATCTGCCGGTGAGGAAGGCGTATCGGCCCTCATGGTGATCCGCTGACCCGGCGGTGAGCAAATCTGCCTGTGAGGAAGGAGTATCGGCCTTCATGGTGATCCGCTGACCCGGCGGTGACTAGATCTGTCAGTGAGGAAGGAGTATCGGTCCTCATGGTGATCCGGTGATCCGGCGGGGAGCAGATCTGCCGGTGAGGAAGGCGTATCGGCCTTCATGGTGATCCGCTGACCCGGCGGTGACTAGATCTGTCAGTGAGGAAGGAGTATCGGCCATCATGGTGATCTGCTGACCCGGCGGTGAACAGACCTGTCGATGAGGAAGGAGTATCGGTCCTCATGGTGATCGGGCGGGGAGCAGATCTGCTGGTGAGGAAGGCGTATCGGCCCTCATGGTGATCTGCTGACCCGGCGGTCCATGGAAGTGAAGAAGGAGTATCGGCCCTCATGGTGATCCGCTGACCCGGCGGTTATCAAATCTGCCTGTGAGGAAGGAGTATCGGCCCTCATGGTGATCCGCTGACCCGGCGGTGATCAAATCTGCCTGTGAGGAAGGAGTATCGGCCCTCATGGGGATCCACTGACCCGGCGGTGAGCAGATCTGTCAGTGAGGAAGGAGTATCAGACCTCAAACGATAGGGAAGGGGAAAACGAAAAAAGCACTCATATTTAGCCAACATCCGAAATATTGAATCAAAGAGGAGATACTACACAAGGTAGTCACAAGGCGGACTTTTTAAGGCAATCACAGGGACATAGGGATTTAGAAAAATATAAATTTAATTACAAAAAATACATACAATAAAATCCATTGAAAAAAATATTTAAACAAAATATACATTCACAAGCAATATTTTCTTTCGTCTCTCCTATGCGTTTCGCCTAACGGCTTCTTCAGGACGAGTTTGAGAGAGAGTTTTGACAATAAAGTATTGCTAATTTCATAAATCAAATAGGTTGCTAGCCATCCAAGTGAACCGAGGACAAAATATTTACAGATGTACAGGTAGTATATAGCTTGTGAGAAAGCTCAATGGAGCCCAATAGGAAGAGGAGATTTCCTATAGTTGGCAACAGACCGTAGTATATCAAGAGTAAATAAATACGGATAGATTCTGAAATAAGACAAGAACCAAAATGGACCGGGACCAGTAAGGCAGGAAGCATGGGGCAAAGCCAGGAAGGAATTTAGATCCAAAAAACAGGCAGCCACGTTGCAATGTCCGATATAGGACGAGCCAAAAAGTTGGAAGTAGAGAGAGAGTCTCGTGTGTCCCGGGGGGGTAGCCTGTGCTGGCACCTCATGGTGATCCGCTGACCCGGCGGTGGATAGATCTGCCAGTGAGGAAGGAATATCGGCCCTCATGGTGATCCACTGACCCGCCGGTAAGCAGATCTGCCAGTGAGGAAGGAGTATCGGCCTTCATGGTGATCCTCTGACCTGACGGTGAACAGATCTGTCGGTGAGGAAGGAGTATCGGCACTCATGGTGATCTGTTGACCCGGCGGTCCATGGAAGTGAGGAAGGAGTATCGGCCCTCATGGTGATCCGCTGACCCGGTGGTGAACAGATCTGCCGTTGAGGAAGGAGTATCGGCGTGTCTTTGGCTTTGCTCGGTTCCCGTACTTTTCACTCTCCAATGCCCCACCCCTTCCCCTGCCGAGTGGATGTCCCCTCCCCCTCACATATCCCCCGTTAGTCTCTTCTGCCTCGGTTACTCTATCAGATCTTTGTACATCGGCTCATCTGATCCTTCATCTTCCAGGCTTTTGTTTTATGCTCAGGCCACCCCCACAATGTGGACAGATTGGTTCCATTCAAGCACTATATTTGATGTCGGTCCAGTGAGATTCACAATCGTTCCAGCAATTCCTTGGCCCTCATCCCTGCATACAGTGACTGCTGGTAGGATTAAAGGGATTGTAGACCTTTGTGTATCCTATGTACTAAGGTGAAAAAGAACCTTGCACTGTCCCCCCCCCCCAGTTCTACTTACCTGAGCCCCGAATTTTCATGGGCGCGATCCCGCATTGCTATCCCCAGGGCTTCTCGGCTCTTCATTGGATAGATTGATAGCAGCGGGGCCCAGTCATACATTCGGCGGCTATGGACGCCCGCAAGGTAACCCCCTTGGGAGAAAGCTTCCCAGAGGGGGTTATCTAATGCGGAGAGGAGCTGTGAGAGCCACCGTGGGACCCCAGAAGAGGAGGATCGGGGCCACTCTGTGCTGCACAGTGGAGGGCAGTAGTTTGTTATTTAAAAAAAAAATAACCTTAACCACTTGTCATCTGCCCGCCGTCAAATGACGGCGGGCAGACGACTCCATTGTTCTGACATCACGTCATATGACGTGTTGTCCCTTTAAAGCCGCGGGCGGGCGCACGCGCGCGCACCCGCCGCTCCGCGGGGATCCCGTGCGAGTGCCCGGCGGCAACGATCGCCGCCGGGCACACGCGATTGCTCTGTAAGTGAGCTGAGTCAGGGAGAGAGGTGACAGATTGTGTTCCTTGTACATAGGGACACAATCGGTCACCTCCCCCAGTCACCCCCCCTCTCCCCCTACAGTTAGAACACTCATAGGACACACATTTAACCCCTTCCCCGCCCCCTAGTGGTTAACCCCTTCACTGCCAGTCACATTTATACAGTAATCAATGCATATTTATAGCATTTTTCACTGTATAAATGTAAATGGTCCCAAAAATGTCAGAAAAGTGTCCGAAATGTCCGCCATAACGTCGCAGTCCCAATAAAAAAATCGCAGATCGCCGCCATTAATAGTAAAAAAAAAAAAAAAAAAAAATGCCATAAACTATCCCCTATTTTGTAAACGCTATAAATTTTGCGCAAACCAACCGATAAACGCTTATTGCATTTTTTTTTTACCAAAAATATGTAGAATACGTATCGGCCTAAACTGAGGGAAAAAATATTTTTTTTATATATTTTTTGGGCTTATTTATTATAGCAAAAAGGAAAAAATATTGCATTTTTTTAAAAATTGACGCTCTATTTTTGTTTATAGCGCAAAAAATAAAAACCGCAGAGGTGATCAAATACCACCAAAAGAAAGCTCTATTTGTGGGAAAAAAAGGACGCCAATTTTGTTTGGGAGCCACGTCGCACGACCGCGCAATTGTCAGTTAAAGCGACGCAGTGCGGGAAGCTTATATTTTGTCTGGGCAGGAAGGGGGTGTAGGTGCACAGTAGGTAAGTGGTTAAAGTGTCACTTTAATAAATATTTTCTGTTTTTATGACTATTACACGGCTGTGTGTTTCCCTGTAGAGTTCCTCTCTACTGGAATATTTCTTCCCCCCTGTAACAGTCAGGGGTTAACGCCTTTTATGATATTCCATTAACCCAAGACAGCTTCTTGACACTCCACGATCCAGCAGACAGGACCCATTGGATTTCCCCCAGAATAACGAGACACACAGCTCTGTTCTCTGGTTCCAAACGGATAGACCTTTTAATAGTAAAACTCAGGCTTTTTATACAGTCAGCAACCAAAAAGCATGCTGCAGTAATCAAAGGGACAATGACACACTCCACCCACAACATCATACAATGGGTACTAACGATTCCCCCTCAATCCACATCTTAGACAGACATTCTGACTCCGCGATAAGCTATTCTCATCTGATACACAATACACATTCCTTTAGTAAACAGAAGTCAGACGTCTGACCTTTAGATTGTGCTAATTCACAACACATATTAACATCAATAGAACTTTCACACAATACAGTGTTAATTAGCACCACACAATGAAATATCTTAGGAGCCAGACTTAATTAACACCTTAACAGTCTCTGTCCCCACATTGAATGAATTACTCTCCTATTGACTGGTTGGGTTCAAAATGTAACCATCTGTAATATTTCAAGATATCCTGCAATACATGAATTATCATCACTGTCCCATCTCATGTAATTCAATATATCATTTCTCCTAGACCCAAGAGTCATTGGTGAAGCTGAAACAGGAGTACCCCGCATCCTTCGAGAGCCTCTGGGTCCCACGGCCATACCGTTACACCCCCTCCTCCTACGCCACAGTAAACTCATTGGTGGGTCACATTATATCCCAATCTATTTACAGTGACAGATGGTGGCGGGGGTCTACAGGAGCAGAGATTACAACGTGGTGGGGGGTGTGATGTCCCCCCTTTCTAGCGATAGCTGTTGGCAGAGCCCTCCGGGGCAGAGGTTATACGGGGGGGGGGGGGGGCATGAGGGAAGCGTGTCACAAAATACCACCATCACTTTTCAGTGGGGGTTGGTAGGAGGGGCCCCCAGGATCAGAAACCAAAATAGGTGGGGGCCACATTACACCCCCATCACTTTTCAGTGACTCACCTTTTGGCCCTTTGATGAGTTTGATTTCCAGGATCTTCTCAGACGCGGGTTTCCTGCGCATGACATAAAGACGGACAATGGAGCCGGCATCCTTCAGAGCCTCCACAGCAGTGCTGTGCGTCACTTCCCGCACATCCACCTCATTCACAAACAGGATGCTGTCATTCACCCTGAGAGAGGAACACAGAGAGATCAGTTCTGATGATTGGATGATGGGGGAGAGAGAGAGACTACGGTGAAAGATGATTGGATGATGGGGAGAGAGAGTGGCTATGGTGACTGATGATTGGATGATGGGGGAGAGAGTGGCCATGGTGAATGATGATTGGATGATGGGGGGGGAGAGAGTGGCTATGGTGACATGGTGAATGATGATTGGGTGATGGGGAATGGAGGAAGGTGATTGGATGATGGGGAGGTTATGAAAGAAGATGATTGGATGATGGGGAAGGGAGGGGGGTCTATGAGGAAGGTGATTGGATGCTAGGTATGGGAGGGGGTGTATGAGGAAGCTGATTGGATGCTAGGTGGGGGAGGGGGGTGTATGAGGAAGGTGATTGGATGCTAGATATGGGAGGGGGTGTATGAGGAAGCTGATTGGATGCTAGGTATGGGAGGGGGGTGTATGAGGAAGGTGATTGGATGCTAGGTGGGGGGGAGGGGGTGTATGAGGAAGCTGATTGGATGCTAGGTATGGGAGGGGGTGTTTGAGGAAGGTGATTGGATGCTAGGTCTGAGGGAGGGGGTGTATGAGGAAGGTGATTGGATGCTAGGTATGGGAGGGGGTGTATGAGGAAGGTGATTGGATGATGGGTATGGGAGGGGGTGTATGAGGAAGGTGATTGGATGCTAGGTGTGGAGGAGGGGGTGTATGAGGAAGGTGATTGGATGCTAGGTGTGGGGGAGGGGGTGTATGAGGAAGGTGATTGGATGATGGGTATGGGAGGGGGGTGTATGAGGAAGGTGATTGGATGATGAGTATGGGAGGGGGGTGTATGAGGAAGGTGATTGGATGATGGGTATGGGAGGGGGTTTATGAGGAAGGTGATTGGATGCTAGGTGTGGGGGAGGGGGTGTATGAGGAAGGTGATTGGATGCTAGGTGTGGGGGAGGGGGTGTATGAGGAAGGTGATTGGATGATGGGTTTAGGAGGGGGGTGTATGAGGAAGGTGATTGGATGATGGGTGAAGGAGGGGGGTGTATGAGGAAGGTGATTGGATGATGGGTGAAGGAGGGGGGTGTATGAGGAAGGTGATTGGATGATGGGGAAGGGAGAATGATTGGATGTGCCTTGTACCATAATGAATGTTACGGCTCCTATAAAATAGATGACATGTTATAGATTTGTGAATGGACCCCGTTGGCTGACCATACCGGGCATACCACCTCACACACAATACGAGAAATTGTTTCTTCTCATCAGATTGGTCTTCAGTCTAGTCAAACAATGGTAGGGATCTGCTGCTTTGCAAATATATTATGTCGGCACTTCCTGCCCCGGGGTTGTTGGCCCCAATAGAAGGAAGTGGGAGAGGGTAAGGCTCCGCCCCATGTCCGGTCCATGCTGCCAAATCTTGGACCAGAAGAGACAATTATAAACTATTCGGGAGGAACTAAAGCGCGAAGTGCCCACCAAAGTTCCTGCCTGTGAGAAGCTCCATTCCAGACAGTTGGAGGATCTCCCCATCACCTTTGCTGCATTACCCTCAGGGGCCAGTGTACCAGACTTTTTCCTGGGTGGGGGTCCAGTCCTGGGTGGGGGTCCTGTCCTGAATGGGGGTCTTGTCCTGGTTGGAGGCTCTGTCCTGGTTGAAGACTCTGTCCTGGGTGGGGGTCCTGTCCTCGGTGGAGGCTCTGTCCTGGGTGGAGGCTCTGTCCTGGGTGGAGGCTCTGTCCTGGGTGGGGGCCCTGTCCTGGGTGGAGGCTCTGTCCTGGGTGGGGGTCCAGTCCTGGGTGGAGGCTCTGTCCTGGGTGGGGGTCCAGTCCTGAGTGGGGGTCCTGTCCTGGGTGGGGGTCCAGTCCAGGGTGGAGGCTCTGTCCTGGGTGGGGGTCCAGTCCTGGCTGGGGGTCCTGTCCTGGGTGGGGGTCCTGTCCTGGGTGGGGGTCCAGTCCTGGGTGGAGGCTCTGTCCTAGTTGGGGGTCCTGTCCTGGGTGGAGGCTCTGTCCTGGGTGGAGAGGCGCTGCCAGCTGTATTATAGAACTCACTCTTCCACTTAAAGGAAGAGTGGGTAAAGGTCTTTCTTTGGTACCTCCAGGTTCAGTACAATATCCTTTTCATAATCCCCTCCCCCAAAGAGGGCTAAAAAATCAAACCCCCCCACCTGGCACATCATCCTTGTGACAGACTCAGGCCCACTAGGGGCGGGGCATAGGATGTCCACTAGGGGCGGGGCATAGGATGTCCACTAGGGGCGGGGCATAGAATGTCCACTAGGGGCGGGGCATAGGATGACTGAGGAATGATATCTTGGACTACCTGAGATGGGATTATTATGTAATTATTATCCACAATATATTCCAGGATATCTGTAAAGAACTATTTACTGGTGGTTGATTCTGAACTCAAAGGGTTAATTGTAGAGTGACTCATTCATAGATACTAATGTCCTCACCTCCAGCCATCTGTCTGTTCTCTGTGCTAATTGACCCTGCTATTGTGTGAAGATGTCCTGTTATTACACTTATGATAATGTGTATTGTATAGCAGGTGAGAGGAGGCGTGACATCTACCCTGAAAGGTCATATCTCAGAGTCGCCTCGTCTGGGTAAAGGATTAGTTAATTAGCTCATGTTAATTTATGTTCTGGTTACCTCCTCTACCTGTATATAAGGCTGTATTCTTGGTTCTATTAAACACTCCATGTTCAGCACACAGACAAGTCTCGTCTCGTTGTGTGTTGTGAGCAGCTGGAATATCCGATATCTATATCCAGACTGATAGGAAGCGGTATATGACGGGGGCACTCAAGCAGAGTGTGGGGGACATCCCGTTACAGTCCTCAATTACCAAATCCAGATAGATAACATCCTGGAAATGCCTCCTACCTGGCTTTGTAACAACCACCTACCTGAGCCGTCCATCCTGAGCCGCTGCTCCGCCCGGGATGATCTTTGTGATGAAGATACTGGGGTCGTCCCCTACATGGGGGTTATCTGTGCCCCCCGCAATGCTGAACCCCAATCCTGAGTTGCCCTGGAAACAGAGGAATACAAATAGGTAAAGAAGGAGTGCGAGAGAACGAGGAACGACTCCAAGAGAAACAGACGGCCCAAGTCTCACCCTCTCCAGTGTGATCTCCTCGTATTCCATCTCTGCCTCTGTACCATTCACCTGAAGAGAGAAAACATGGAAACCATTACTAGAGGAGCACCCCAAAGAACGTCTGCGTCACCCTGCACGAGGAGGAGGGGGAGGGACTCATAGCCCCCTGCTGTCACTGTGTCACCTTGCAGGAGGAGGAGGACAGACTCATAGCACTCTTCTGTCACTGTGTCACCCTGCACGAGGAAGAGGAGGAGGAGGAGGGACTCATAACCCCTTCTGCCACTGTGCCACCCTGCATGAGGAGGAGGAGGAGGAGGAGGAAAGACTCATAGCCCCCTCCCATGTCACCCTGCAGGAGGAGGAGGTGGAGGAGGGGGACAGACTCATAGCACTCTTCTGACACTGTGTCACCTTGCAGGAGGAGGACAGACTCATAGAAATCTTCTGTCACGGTGTCACCCTGCACGAGGAGGAGGAGGAGGAGGAGAGACTCATAGCACTCTTCTGTCACTGTGTCACCCTGCAGGAGGAGGAGGAGGACAGACTCATAGCCCCTTCTGTCACTGTGTCACCCTGCAGGAGGAGGAGGAGGACAGACTCATAGCCCCCTTCTGTCACTGTGTCACCCTGCAGGAGGAGGAGGAGGAGGAGTACAGACTCGTAGCCCCCTTCTGTCACCCTGTAGGAGGAAGGATGGCCTTCTAGCCCCATTGGTGGGTCGTATGGTGGGTAGGTCAGTATTGGGATGCTCAAGGAGGAGGAGTACAGACTCGTAGCTCTCTTCTGTCACCCTGTAGGAGGAAGGATGGCCTTCTAGCCCCCTAGGTGGGTCGCATGGTGGGTAGGTCAGTATTGGGATGCGGGAGGAGGAGGAATACAGACTCGTAGCTCTCTTCTGTCACCCTGTAGGAGGAAGCATGGCCTTCTAGCCCCCTAGGTGGGTCGTATGGTGGGTAGGTCAGTATTTGGATGCTGGAGGAGGAGGAGTACAGATTCGTAGCTCTTATCTGTCACCCTGTAGGAGGAAGGATGGCCTTCTAGCCCCATAGGTGGGTCGCATGGTGGGAAGGTCAGTATTGGGATGCTGGAGGAGGAGGAGTACAGACTCGTAGGCCCCTTCTGTCACCCTGTAGGAGGAAGGATGGCCTTCTGGCCCCCTAGGTGGGTCGCATGGTGGGAAGGTCAGTATTGGGATGCTGGAGGAGGATGATTACAGACTCGTAGCCCCCTTCTGTCACCCTGTAGGAGGAAGGATGGCCTTCTAGCCCCTAGGTGGGTCGCATGGTGGGTAGGTCAGTATTGGAATGCTGGAGGAGGAGGAGTGCAGACTCGTAGCTCTCTTCTGTCACCCTGTAGGAGGAAGGATGGCCTTCTAGCCCCCTAGGTGGGTCGCATGGTGGGAAGGTCAGTATTGGGATGCTGGAGGAGGAGGAGTACAGACTCGTAGCCCCCTTCTGTCACCCTGTAGGAGGAAGGATGGCCATCTAGCCCCATAGGTGGGTCGCATGGTGGGAAGGTCAGTATTGGGATGCTGGAAGAGGAGGAGGAGGAGGACAGACTTATAGCCCCCTTCCATGCCACCCTACAGGACAAGGAGGAGGAATACAGACTCATAGCCCCGTCCCATGCCACCCTGTAGGGGGAAGGATGGCCTTCTAGCCCCATAGGTGCGTCGCATGGTGGGTAGGTCAGTATTGGGATGCTGGAGGAGGAGTACAGACTCGTAGCTCTCTTCTGTCACCCTGTAGGAGGAAGGATGTCCTTCTAGCCCCCTAGGTGGGTCGCATGGTGGGAAGGTCAGTATTGGGATGCTGGAGGAGGAGGAGAAGGAGGAGTACAGACTCGCAGCCCCGTCCCATGCCACCCTGTAGGAGGAAGGATGGCCTTCTAGCCCCATAGGTGGGTCGCATGGTGGGTAGGTAAGTATTGGGATGCTTGAGGAGGAGGAATACAGACTCGTAGCCCCCTTCTGTCACCCTGTAGGAGGAAGGATGGCCTTCTAGCCCCCTAGGTGGGTCGCATGGTTTGTAGGTCAGTATTGGGATGCTGGAGGAGGCGGAGGAGGAGTCCAGACTCGTAGCTCTCTTCTGTCACCCTGTAGGAGGAAGGATGGCCTTCTAGCCCCACAGGTGGGTCGCATGGTGGGTAGGTCAATATTGGGATGCTCGAGGAGGAGGAGTACAGACTCGTACCCCCCTTCTGTCACCCTGTAGGAGGAAGGATGGCCTTCTAGCCCCCTAGGTGGGTCGCATGGTTTGTAGGTCAGTATTGGGATGCTGGAGGAGGCGAAGGAGGAGTACAGACTCGTAGCTCTCTTCTGTCACCCTGTAGGAGGAAGGATGGCCTTCTAGCCCCCTAGGTGGGTCGCATGGTGGGAAGGTCAGTATTGGGATGCTGGAGGAGGCGGAGGAGCAGTACAGACTCGTAGCCCCCTCCCATGCCACTTTGTAGGAGGAAGGATGGTCTTCTAGCTCCATAGGTGGGTCACATGGTGGGTAGGTCAGTATTGGGATGCTCGAGGAGGAGGAATACAGACTCGTAGCCCCCTTCTGTCACCCTGTAGGAGGAAGGATGGCCTTCTAGCCCCCTAGGTGGGTCGCATGGTTTGTAGGTCAGTATTGGGATGCTGGAGGAGGCGAAGGAGGAGTACAGACTCGTAGCCCCCTTCTGTCACCCTGTAGGAGGAAGGATGGCCTTCTAGCCCCCTAGGTGGGTCGCATGGTGGGTAGGTCAGTATTGGGATGCTGGAGGAGGAGGAGGAGGACAGACTTATAGCCCCCTTCCATGCCACCCTACAGGACGAGGAGGAGGAGTACAGACTCATAGCCCCGTCCCATGCCACCCTGTAGGGGGAAGGAAGGCCTTCTAGCCCCATAGGTGGGTCGCATGGTGGGTAGGTCAGTATTGGGATGCTGGAGGAGGAGGAGGAGTACAGACTCGCAGCCCCGTCCCATGCCACCCTGTAGGAGGAAGGATGGCCTTCTAGCCCCATAGGTGGGTCGCATGGTGGTAAGGTCAGTATTGGGATGCTTGAGGAGGAGGAGTACAGACTCGTAGCCCCCTTCTGTCACCCTGTAGGAGGAAGGATGTCCTTCTAGCCCCCTAGGTGGGTCGCATGGTGGGAAGGTCAGTATTGGGATGCTGGAGGAGGAGGAGTACAGACTCACAGCCCCGTCCCATGCCACCCTGTAGGAGGAAGGATGGCCTTCTAGCCCCATAGGTGGGTCGCATGGTGGGTAGGTCAGTATTGGGATGCTCGAGGAGGAGGAATACAGACTCGTAGCCCCCTTCTGTCACCCTGTAGGAGGAAGGATGGCCTTCTAGCCCCCTAGGTGGGTCGCATGGTTTGTAGGTCAGTATTGGGATGCTGGAGGAGGCGGAGGAGGAGTACAGACTCGTAGCTCTCTTCTGTCACTCTGTAGGAGGAAGGATGGCCTTCTAGCCCCTAGGTGGGTCGCATGGTGGGTAGGTCAGTATTGGGATGCTGGAGGAGGAGTACAGACTCGTAGCCCCCTTCTGTCACCCTGTAGGAGGAAGGATGGCCTTCTAGCCCCCTAGGTGGGTCGCATGGTGGGAAGGTCAGTATTGGGAAGCTGGAGGAGGAGGAATACAGACTCGTAGCTCTCTTCTGTCACCCTGTAGGAGGAAGGATGGCCTTCTAGCCCCTAGGTGGGTCGCATGGTGGGAAGGTCAGTATTGGGATGCTGGAGGAAGAGGAATTCAGACTCGTAGCTCTCTTCTGTCACCCTGTAGGAGGAAGGGTGGCCTTCTAGCCCCATTGGTGGGTCGCATGGTGGGAAGGTCAGTATTGGGATGCTGGAGGAGGAGGAGTACAGACTTGTAGCCCTGTCCCATGCCACCCTGTAGGAGGAAGGATGGTCTTCTAGCCCCTAGGTGGGTCGCATGGTGGGAAGGTCAGTATTGGGATGCTGGAGGAGGAGGAGTACAGACTTGTAGCCCGCTTCTGTCACACTGTAGAAGGAAGGATGGCCTTCTAGCCCCTAGGTGGGTCGCATGGTGGGTAGGTCAGTATTGGGATGCTGGAGGAGGAGGAGGAGGACAGACTTTTCGCACATTACTTACGTATGCTGGTGCTTCGAGTGTGTCGGTATTTACAATCACAGGAGGGGAACTGGCCTGTGGAAGAAAAGAAAATCCATTAATTATGTTCTGACATGAAGAGCAGCTCAGCTTTCAGAAGTTTAGTATCCAGTATATACAGTACATGTGAGAAATAGTTTGTGAACCCCGAGAAACAGCCAATGAAATGTGACTCCTCGTCTACATCTTTATGTTCTCCTCATCTTTGGGAGGATGGGATCTGTTTAGACATTGTTCATCTTCTCTTACATGTACCAGAATTGGTGAGGATGTTGGAGGAGATGGGAGGACGTTGGAGGAGATGGGTGGTAGGATGTTGGAGGAGATGGGTGGGGGGATGTTTGAGGAGATGGGTGGGGGGATGTTGGAGGAGATGGGTGGGAGGATGTTGGAGAAGATGGCAGGACATTGGAGGAGATGGGAGGACTTTGGAGGAGATGGGATGATGTTGGAGGAGATTGGGAGGATGTTGGAGGAGATGGGTGGGAGGATGTTGGAGGAGATGGAAGGAAGTTGGAGGAGATGGGAGGACTTTGGAGGAGATGGGATGATGTTGGAGGAGATTGGGAGGATGTTGGAGGAGATGGGTGGGAGGATGTTGGAGGAGATGGAAGGAAGTTGGAGGAGATGGGAGGATGTTGGAGGAGATGTGGATGTTGGAGAAGATAGGTGGGAGGATGTTGGAGGAGATGGGAGGATGTTGGAGGAGATGGGAGGATGTTGGAGGAGATGGGATGATGTTGGAGGAGATGGGAGAAAGTTGGAGGGGATGAGAGGTAGTTTGAGGAGATGAGAGAAAGTTGGAGGAGATGAGAGGAAGTTGGAGGAGATGAGAGGAAGTTGGAGGTGAGAGGAAGTTGGAGGAAGAAGTTGGAGGAGATGGGAGGATGTCGGAGAAGATGGGATGATGTTGGAGGAGATGGGAGGAAGTTGGAGGAGATGAGAGGTAGTTGGAGGAGATGAGAGGTAGTTGGAGGAGATGAGAGGAAGTTGGAGAAGATGAGAGGAAGTTGGAGGAGATGAGAGAAAGTTGGAGGAGATGAGGTGATGTTGGAGGAAGAAGTTGGAGGAGATGAGGAGATGTTGGAGGAGATGGGAGGATGGATATTGGAGGAGATGGGAGGATGTTGGAGGAGATGGGTGGGAGGATGTTGGAGGAGATGGGTGGGAGGATGTTGGAGGAGATGGGTGGGAGGATGTTGGAGGAGATGGAAGGAAGTTGGAGGAGATGGGGGGATGTTGGAGGAGATGGGTGGGGGGATGTTGGAGGAGATGGGAGGATGTTGGAGGAGATGGGAGGATGTTGGAGGAGATGGGATGATGTTGGAGAAGATGGGATGATGTCAGATATCAGATATAATATCCCGATACATCACACTGCATCCTATTACACCATCCCCCCAGATATCACATATAATATCCCACAATTTACCACTGCATCCTTGTGACAGACTCACCCGGGACATCCCCAAACCCCCTTATGTCTAAAATCATCCTATGACCACTAGGGACGGGGCATAGGATGTCCACTAGGGGCGGGGCATAGGATGACTGAGGAATGATATCTTGGACTACCTGAGATGGGATTATTATGTAATTATTATCCACAATATATTCCAGTATATTTATAAAGAACTATTTACTGGTTGTTGATTCTGAACTCAAAGGGTTAGTTGTAGAGTGACTCCTTCATACTGTTAGATGCTAATGTCCTCACCTCGAGCCATCTGTGTGTTCTCTGTGCTAATTGACCCTGCTATTGTGTTTACACTTATGATAATGTGTATTGTATAGCAGGTGAGAGGAGACGTGACGTCTACTCTGAGAGGTCATATCTCGGTGTCACCTAGTCTGGGTAAATGATTAGTTAATTAGCTCATGTTAATTATTGTTCTGGTTGCTTCTTTGTACTGTATATGGGTCTGTATTCTTGGTTCTATTAAAGACTCCATACTTAGCACACAGACAAGTCTCGTCTCGTTGTGTGTTGAGAGCAGCCGGAATATCTGATATCTATTTCAAGACTGATAGGAAGCGGTATATGACGGAAGCACTCAAGCGGAGTGTGGGAAGTTCCGTTACATTGGTGGCAGCAGCGGGACACTCCCTGCAGTCAGGGACATCCAACCTCCACCTGGATCCAAGGAGGAGAGGAGAGGCACAGATACCAGCTGCCATGGAAGAGAAATTCGGAAGGAGGTTGCGAGAGAAGCAGATACAGCACAGAGGACCAGTATCAGAGCAGGTCCTGCAGGGATGGTCGGATTCTGTACGCTGGGAACTCTGGAAGGAAGCGCTAGCTCTCGAGCATCGACACCAGGTAAAAGATCTCCCCTCCAACCGGGGAAGGTACTGGTCGCAGTATGGATTGCGGGGATCGCAGTATGGATTGCGGGGGTCGCAGTATGGATTGCGGGGGTCGCAGTATGGATTGCGGGTGCACAAGGAACAGACAGCTGAATTAAGCAGGCTGGTCTGGGCAGAGATGCGGCTGGATGAGAGCTACAGAGCCCCTCGGTGGCATGTGTCCCAAGCATGTCCCTGGATAGCGGATGACGGCCCAACGGAAGGCTTAAGCTACGGCGGCCTGGGACTGTTGTATGTGAAGCTGACAGGGGACTTTAACTTTGGCAGTGATTTGGAGTGACAGTTGGACGAAGTCATGGATTTCAGAGAAGGGCTACTGAACGTCTCTGAAGTGCACTGGGCACTGGAATATTTGGAGTTCCTGGCCGTTCAGGAATGGGAGCTGGAAATCGCCTACAGACGGCTGCTAGACTCTGCTCAGCGCCAGGGCGGGGCTCCCTTTGCCTGGGACTATCAGGAAATACCAGTGGACAATGCTGAAATTCTGGCTGAAGAGTCGGCAATGTGGCAGGGTAACAGTGTGCTTTGCCAACCTGCCCCTGCAGCTATGGACGCGGAGGTCTTATGGCGGATGCAGCAAGTGCTGACTGGCCTTGATGATCCTGTTTCTGCATGGGATGATCTTGAATGGAGGAATGTGCCTGTCCAGCAGTATGCCAGAGAAACGGCAGTGGAAAATCTGGAGATTGCCATTCCCAAAACTGAAGTACTGACCGCAGGGCCGAGCTCTGCTAACCTCTGCCCAGTACCGATAGCATCTTCTGGGTTCCAGGGACAGGAGATGGTGAACCTCTGCTCAGTACCGATAGCATCTTCTAGGTTCCAGGGACAGGAGATGGTGAACCTCTGCCCAGTACCTATAGCATCTTCTGGGTTCTATGGACAGGAGATGGTGAGCCCCTATCCCCAGACACCAGTTGAAGAGACAGTGGATTTAATAGACTTTTCTGCTGAGGAAGAACAACCTGAGGAGCCTCCATCAGAAGAGCGGGTATCGGGGCCACACTTCACTGTGCTCTGCCCAGCACAAGGGCAGTATCGGTGGAGTTACGAGGAACTTCCCCAGCTGAAGCGCTGGTCACCGGACAGAGGGTTCAAGACCTCTGCCCCACCCCTGTGGCAGTTCCAGAGGCTCAGGGTGAGAAGGTGGCGATCACTTCCCAAGCAGCAGATACAGGGGGAGAAGGGAGAGGAGGTGTTCAACTGTCCCTCCCCAACAGTTGGCCAAGGTGGAGAACGTGGTCTTTCCTCCCCAGCAAAGATCTGTGCATCTGGGAGACAGTACCACAGACATGTTGTCCCGGCAGCCAGATGAAGGAACGGAAAAGGAAGCAGCCAGCTCACCTCCCCAGTGCCAGCTACACAGTTTGGGTGTGGAGGAATCCAGCCGCCTTTCCCAACGGTTAGCTAGGGCGGATAATGTGGAGTCCCCAGCAGAAGTGCTGACAAAAGGGCAGAGCGCCACTTGCCCCTGCCCCCCCTTATAGTGTCTCTACAGCTTCAGGAAGTTGGGGCGGTCGGCCCCTCTGTCCAGCAGCAGACCAAGCCCCGGAATGCTAAAAACCAACCAGCTGAAGCGCTGGCAGCCGGACAGAGAGTCAATGACCTCTGCCCCACACCTACTGGTGTCACCTACTCCTTGCAGCCAGGATTGGAGGTTATGCGGACAGACTATGAGAGGTCACTTTGTCCCACTAACGCTTGTCCAGACCAGGTGGGGGGCTGGGACCTTGTTAGTCGTCTTCTGATGGGGGAGAAATGTGACAGACTCACCCGGGACATCCCCGGACCCTCTTATGTTTAAAATCATCCTATGTCCACTAGGGGCGGGGCATAGGATGTCCACTAGGGGCGGGGCATAGGATGTCCACTAGGGGCGGGGCATAGGATGTCCACTAGGGGCGGGGCATAGGATGACTGAGGAATGATATCTTGGACTCCCTGAGATTGGATTATTATGTAATTATTATCCACAATATATTCCAGGATATCTGTAAAGAACTATTTACTGGTTGTTGATTCTGAACTCAAAGGGTTAATTGTAGAGCGACTCCTTCATAGATACTAATGTCCTCACCTCCAGCCATCTGTCTGTTCTCTGTGCTAAGTGGCCCTGCTATTGTGTGGAGATGTCCTGTGTTTACACTTATGATGATGTGTATTGTATAGCAGGTGAGAGGAGACGTGACATCTACCTTGAAAGTTCATATCTCGGAGTCGCCTCGTCTGGGTAAATGATTAGTTAATTAGCTCATGTTAATTTATGTTCTGGTTACCTCCTCTACCTGTATATAAGGCTGTATTCTTGGTTCTATTAAACACTCCATGTTCAGCACACAGACAAGTCTCGTCTCGTTGTGTGTTGTGAGCAGCTGGAATATCCGATATCTATATCCAGACTGATAGGAAGCGGAATATGACGGAAGCACTCGGAGGGTGGGATGTTCTGTTACAATCCTATTACACCATCCCCCGAGATATCAGATATAATATCCCCATACATCACACTGCATCCTATTACACCATCCCCCCAGATATCAGATATAATATCCCCATACATCACACTGCATCCTATTACACCATCCCCCCAGATATCAGATATAATATCCCCATACATCACACTGATAGCATCCTATTACAACCATCCCCCCAGATATCAGATATAATATCCCCATACATCACACTGCAGCATCCTATTACACCATCCCCCCCAGATATCAGATATAATATCCCGATACATCACACTGCATCCTATCACTAGATATCACGATAAAATCACCCCCCCCCCCCATAGACCATCAGATATAATATCCCCCATACATCACACTGCATCCTATTACACAGCATCCCCCCAGATATCAGATATAATATCCCCTATACATCACACTGCATCCTATTACACCATCCCCCCCAGATATCACATATAATATCCCCATACATCACATTACTGCATCCTATTACAAAACCATCCCCCCCAGATATCAGATATAATATCCCCATACATCACACTGCATCCTATTACACCATCCCCCCAGATATCAGATATAATTATCCCGATCACAACTGCATCCTATTAACACACCATCCCCCCCAGATATCAGATATAATATCCCCATACATCACACTGCATCCTATTACACCATCCCCCCCAGATATCAGATATAATATCCCCATACATCACACTGCATCCTATTACACCATCCCCCCCAGATATCAGATATAATATCCCATACATCACACTGCATCCTATTACAACCACCCCCCCCAGATATCAGATATAATAAATCCCCCCATACATCACACTGCAATCCTAATTACAACCATCCCCCCAGATATCAGATTATAATATCCCTATACCATCACACTGCATCCTATTACAACACCCCCCCCCCAGATATCACATATAATATCCCCATACATCACCACTGCATCCTATTACAACTCCTATCCCCCCAGATATCAGATATAAATATCCCTATACATCACACTGCATCCTATTACACCATCCCCCCAGATATCACATATAATATCCCTATAGCATCACACTGCATACCTCCTATTACACCCCCCCCAGAATATCAGATATAATATCCCTATAAATCAACTGCATCCTATTACACCATCCCCCCCAGATATCAGATATAATATCCCCTACATCACCCACTGCATCCTATACACCATCCCCCCCAGATATCAGATATAATATCCCCATACCATCACACTGCATCCTATTACACCATCCCCCCCAGATATCAATATAATATCCCGATCACACTTGCATCCTATTACACCATCCCCCCAGATATCACATATAATATCCCTATACGATCACACTGCATCCTATTACACCATCCCCCCCCCAGATATCAGATATAATATCCCCGATCACACTCACTGCATCCTATTACACCATCCCCCCCCAGAAATCAGATATAATATCCCCATATACATCACACTGCATCCTATTACACCATCCCCCCCAGATATCAGATATAATATCCCCATACATCACTACTGCATCCTATTACACCATCCCCCCCAGATATCATATATAATATCCCGATCACACTTGGACTGCCTCCCTATTACAACCATCCCCCAGATATCACATATAATATCCCGATCACACTGCATCCTATTACACCACCACCCCCCCAGATATCACATATAATATCCCTATACATCACACTGCATCCTATTACACCCCCCCCCCAGATATCAGATATAATATCCCCATACATCACACTGCATCCTATTACACCCCCCCCCCAGATATCAGATATAATATCCCCATACATCACACTGCATCCTATTACACCCCCCCCAGATATCAGATATAATATCCCGATCACACTGCATCCTATTACACCCCCCCAGATATCAGATATAATATCCCCATACATCACACTGCATCCTATTACACCATCCCCCCAGATATCAGATATAATATCCCGATCACACTGCATCCTATTACACCCCCCCCCAGATATCAGATATAATATCCCATACATCACACTGCATCCTATTACACCATCCCCCCAGATATCAGATATAATATCCCCATACATCACACTGCATCCTATTACACCACCCCCCCAGATATCAGATATAATATCCCCATACATCACACTGCATCCTATTACACCATCCCCCCAGATATCACATATAATATCCCTATACATCACACTGCATCCTATTACACCATCCCCCCCAGATATCAGATATAATATCCCCATACATCACACTGCATCCTATTACACCATCCCCCCCAGATATCACATATAATATCCCTATACATCACACTGCATCCTATTACACCATCCCCCCAGATATCAGATATAATATCCCCATACATCACACTGCACCCTATTACACCATCCCCCCCAGATATCAGATATAATATCCCCATACATCACACTGCATCCTACTACACCATCCCCCCCAGATATCACATATAATATCCCCATACATCACACTGCATCCTATTACACCATCCCCCCAGATATCAGATATAATATCCCCATACATCACACTGCATCCTATTAAACCCCCCCCAGATATCAGATATAATATCCCCATACATCACACTGCATCCTATTACACCCCCCCCAGATATCAGATATAATATCCCCATACATCACACTGCATCCTATTACACCACCCCCAGATATCAGATATAATATCCCCATACATCACACTGCATCCTATTACACCACCCCCCAGATATCAGATATAATATCCCCATACATCACACTGCATCCTATTACACCATCCCCCAGATATCAGATATAATATCCCCATACATCACACTGCATCCTATTACACCATCCCCCCAGATATCAGATATAATATCCCGATCACACTGCATCCTATTACACCATCCCCCCCAGATATCAGATATAATATCCCCATACATCACACTGCATCCTATTACACCATCCCCCCCCCCCCAGATATCAGATATAATATCCCCATACATCACACTGCATCCTATTACACCATCCCCCCAGATATCAGATATAATATCCCCATACATCACACTGCATCCTATTACACCATCCCCCCAGATATCAGATATAATATCCATACATCACACTGCATCCTATTACACCATCCCCCCAGATATCACATATAATATCCCGATCACACTGCATCCTATTACACCACCCCCCCCCAGATATCACATATAATATCCCTATAATCACACTGCATCCTATTACACCCCCCCCCAGATATCAGATATAATATCCCCATACATCACACTGCATCCTATTACACCCCCCCCCAGATATCAGATATAATATCCCCATACATCACACTGCATCCTATTACACCATCCCCCCAGATATCAGATATAATATCCCCATACATCACACTGCATCCTATTACATCCCCCCCAGATATCAGATATAATATCCCCATACATCACACTGCATCCTATTACACCCCCCCAGATATCAGATATAATATCCCCATACATCACACTGCATCCTATTACACCATCCCCCAGTATCAGATATAATATCCCCATACATCACACTGCATCCTATTACACCATCCCCCCAGATATCAGATATAATATCCCATACATCACACTGCATCCTATTACACCATCCCCCCAGATATCATCAGATATAATATCCCCATACATCACACTGCATCCTATTACATCCCCCCCAGATATCAGATATAATATCCCCATACATCACACTGCATCCTATTACACCATCCCCCCCAGATATCAGATATAATATCCCCATACATCACACTGCATCCTATTACACCATCCCCCCAGATATCAGATATAATATCCATACATCACACTGCATCCTATTACACATCCCCCCCAGATATCAGATATAATATCCCCATACATCACACTGCATCCTATTACACCATCCCCCCCAGATATCAGATATAATATCCCGATCACACTGCATCCTATTACACCATCCCCCCAGATATCAGATATAATATCCCCATACATCACACTGCATCCTATTACACCATCCCCCCCAGATATCAGATATAATTATCCCATACATCACACTGCATCCTATTACACCATCCCCCCAGATATCAGATATAATATCCCCATACATCACACTGCATCCTATTACCCATCCCCCAGATATCAGATATAATATCCCATCACACTGCATCTATTACACCATCCCCCAGATATCAGATATAATATCCCCATAATACACTGCATCCTATTACACCATCCCCCAGATATCAGATATATATCCCATACATCACACTGCATCCTATTACACCATCCCCCCCAGATATCAGATATAATATCCCCATTACATCACACTGCATCCTATTTACACCCCCCCCCCATGATATAAGTATAATTAATATCCCATACATCACACTGCATCCTATTACACCATCCCCCCAGATATCATATATAATATCCCCATACCTATCACACTGCATCCTTATTACACCATCCCCCCAGATATCAGATATAATATCCCGTCACACTGCATCCTATTACACCATCCCCCCAGATATCAGATATAATATCCATAATCACACTGCTCACCCTTTACACATCCCCCAGATATCAAATATAATATCCCATACATCACACTGCATCCTATTACACACCCCCCCAGATATCAGATATAATATCCGATCACACTGCATCCTATACACCATCCCCCCCAGATATCAGATATAATATCCCGATCACACTGCATCTATTACACCATCCCCCCCAGATATCAGATATAATATCCGATTCACACTGCATCCTATTTACACCATCCCCCCAGATATCAGATATAATATCCCGGATCACACACTGCATCCTATTACCTCCATCCCCCCCAGATATCAGATATAATATCCCGATCACACTGCATTCTATTACACCATCCCCCCCAGATATCAGATATTTATATCCCGATCATCACACTGCATCCTATTACACCATCCCCCGAGATATCAGATATAATATCCCCATACATCACACTGCATCCTATTACACCATCCCCCCAGATATCACATATAATATCCCATACATCACACTGCATCCTATTAACACCACCCCAGATATCAGATATAATATCCCATACATCACACTGCATCCTATTACACCACCCCCCAGATATCAGATATAATATCCATACATCACACGGCATCTATTACACACCCCCCCCTGTTATCAGATTAGAATTATCCCCAT